>OX235273.1:26614453-26710793 GCA_944472155.2 Trichobilharzia szidati
ATAAATTTCGATAAAGAAAAGAAGACGAAATTTGCAGTATGAAATAATATCATTCTATTTCACAGCTGATGAAAACCTGTGAAATAGAATGATATCATTTTATACTGCAAATTTCGTCTTCCTTTTCTTTATCGAAAATCAGTATGGACTGACAACAGAGGGGAAAATATATTGTCACTTACAAACAAAGAAAATCAAAATGGATAAATAATAACTATTTTTGAAAAAGTAGGAATAGTGTGATATAATCAAAAGGGGTGACAACTCATTGGTTAGGTTATGAATAGTCGTTTGAAAATAGTTGATATGAGAAATGGGAACAAAAGACTGAATATGTGATTCGAAAACCTCAAAGCAGACTACATTGAGCCTATTATACAGTTAGGTTTTCAGGAAGACAGTGAAGGCCATAGTTATAAAAGAGGATGGATGAAACGTTTGTGAACACAAAGTTCAGGTTTTTCTTGAAGGATTGCTAAGGCTCTAGCTGCCTGAAGAATTTGTAGGCGAAATCCTTTTGAGTGGCTCGGTCTGGCATTGTATATGTTTTCGAATGAAGTCTGTGCCGATGGTGTGTAATCAGAGGTTATCATACGCTCTAGTATTGAGCTGTTGACTGTTCTACGTTGTTCTTGTGACAACCATGTTGGCATGTGTTCATGGGTGCGTCTAGATGATATTATTACCAATCCAGTTGATTTAGCTTATTACAAATTGGTAATTTCGTCTTACCCCTGTCGCTGATCTACATTGCATGTATAGATACTCTAAATAAGTGTAAAGCTTTGAAGTGAAATTGCGAAATGAGGGGATCTCTTTGCTGCCGCCTCATATGTTCTTGATAGGATGAAATGTGAATTGTTCATACTTTGAAAAATAACCAGTATCAGAATACAATCTAACATTTTGTAAATTTTTAGCAGACTCGCATAAATCAAAGATATTCATTTCTATGTGAAAATGTGTTCTGTCTATTCAATTCACAGATGATGTTCATCTTTGTCAATAAACGACAATTAATTCTGGAGCGTCTGTCACCTCAATGCTCATCAACGTTCCTAGCATTTATCGTCTGGTGTTCGATGATATGTTTGTTCACGCAAATATTAATCTGCTTTCCATCATGGAGTGCCAATAAAGTGGAACAATAATGCAAACATTTCCAATTTCTATTTTTCACATCCAAAAATGTTAAACAAACAATTTTATTCACTGTACTTCTATTAATTACCAATTTAAAATTTATTCTCTTCATTCTGAACACTGAATGATTCTTTGATTTTCTGCAGTGTGTCAATTGATTCAATATAAAATTAGAAGCGAAAAATGAATTAAATTAAAGTCGTTTGTTTGTTTGTTCGACATGTTTTCCACTGTTATTTCAGTGTATGTTAGAACTGTGATAGTGGCTTGTTCGTCGGTCAGTGTTTGTCTGTAGAAACAGTGAGACAGAAACTCCTACAGCAGGATCCACATATTTTGAGCATGAGAACTGATATGGTGTAAGCAGTTTGTGAAAAGTGCTCACATCTTCATCGAACAGTTTACACTGCAGGTACCCTGCATGAAATATTCATATTATTCTTAATCAAAACGAATTTGTGACAACATAGCAATCTTCTCCATTGATTTTACACATAGATCAAACAGTTAGTGGCATAACAAGAATGTAGGCAAACACTATAGGATACCTGGAGTCCCAGTTAGCTGTTCTCATATCCGGGATTATATGCCAAATTGTCCGGAGTCTAGTCAGTAACTCTTAATGTAATTGTTGTTTAACACGAATATTCGTTCTACTCATTATTGATTCTTTGATTACATGAGAAAGAGAATTTATTTCCATCCCTCGAAAGTCATTTCGAAGGGATTGCCAGTAGAAGTGTATATTCGTTAAAATGTGTGGGAAATAAGTTCACGTTGAATGTTCATTCATATATTCGATTCTCTAGGATATATGCATTCACTAACTGTCTTATGAGAACTATGAATTCGTCTTATAATGGAGGGTTGATTCCACTTCACACTTCATTCTCATCAAGATAGCAGAATCAATGAGAAAATCTAACGATTTGTTCAAACTGAAATAACCATTATCATTCGACAAAAGACCTTTGCACCCTCAATAGTAAATTCAGTCTGTAAAAAATCGTTGATAATTACTTCGCTTACTTTTATTTTGAGTCGCATATCGACATTGTAGGTTCATGTGTATGAAGACATTGAAACCAACATACTTTATTCGACTATTGTGACAAACGCCTATTTTCATATGGGATGTGATAACAGAATGAACTCGGACCAATCAACACATATTATCATATCGATTATCGCCATAAAATTCACAATATATATATCAACAGAAAACATGAATGTTTTCAATGGCATAAAGAATAATTGAGGTGATTCTCAACGTACGTGAATTTCAGCTTAATCATTATTGTTAATTATGGGTGATTCAATTGATTCTTAAGGGATGATTGCTGATTCTTGTTACCTATTTGCCTTTAAATCTCATCATGGTTTAATGAATATGCTTAATCAAGATGTCAGTGAGGTTTGCATTGAAATCATGCAGTTTATTACATTGTTATTATTATTATTGTCCGCCTTCGGTTACAAAGGATATAAATAATACTTTACAAGTTGATCACGGACTGATATCAGTTAGAGAACCATTGAAAATCAGGGAGTACTGGACAGCTGCTGTTTCGTCCTAGTTTGGGAATCATCGTCAGTACGCACCCACTGGAATTCGAACCCAGGACCTTCCGGTTACAAGGCAAGCTCGTATACCATTCAGCCACTGGAAGCCGATTCAATAACTCATGAATTCTAACTTCTACCAATTCGTGATTTAGCGCGACCCCAACCATTGTCGTTGATGGGACATCCATCCACACACGTGATATCTAATTGCACCTCACTGGTCATGACTTCTCACTAGAACTCCAGGAAGCTTCATCCTGTAGCAAGTCACTAGCGAGTATCAGATTAATTTTCCATAGTTTGATTTGTAAGGATTAGTTATCTTTTACGAGTTGATAACGGACTGATATCAGTTAGAGGGTCGCGCTAAATCACGAATTGGTAGAAGTTAGAATTCATGAGTGACTGAATCGGGTTCCAGTGGCTGAATGGTATTAGAGCTTGCCTTGTACCCGGAAGGTCCTGGGTTCGGATTCCAGTGGGTGCGTACCGCCGAAGGTTCCCAAACTAGGATGAAACAGCAGCTGTCCAGTACTCCCTGGTTTTCAATGGTTTTCTAACTGATATCAGTCCGTGATCAACTCGTAAAACATAACTAATCCTTACAAACCAAACTATAGAAAATATAAATCATAGTCCTTTAAATTCAGAATTCATTGATGTCTCATGGATGATGCCAGTGTTGACATCGAAGATCTCCATTCTGGTAGACAAGAGTCATATTTATGACTTTATTCATTATTGATGCATGTATGACCAAATATGTCGAAATGTATACTTATAGAAAACGAATTTAATTGCGTTACTTCTCAAATATCTTTTCACATATCGAATTAGATTCTATTCAGGTTTCCTAATTTATTGAAGTTCATCCTTCCAAATAATGAACGATTTCTGTTTTATGGAACTCACAAACGCACAAACGAAGTAGCTAGTTGTGATAAATAGTTTTGTATAATTTCATTCTTCTCAAATCCGACAAGCCGATTCGTTTCACACTGATGCTAATAATATCGGAGGGAAATAATCCACGCAGCCTCATGCTCGCATCGTATTCGTAATCTTTATTCTAACATGATCAATTTATTTTGATCGGATATACATCTTCAGATTTCTTCTCTAATTTAGAAATATTTCTAGGACACCAGAAAATGGTACACTTTGACTCATCTTTTACGCCTTCAACATACCTGAGTGAGGAGAAGCAATCAGTGAGTGCCTTCAGTTATCCATGGGTAGGAATATCGTGGTTTGTTAAAAAGACTTTGTTTTTTAAATCTTAGTTCATAATCGAGTTAGTGGTGATGGTGGTGACGACAATTGTGATCATCGCTGTGTTTGTGAGAAAGTAGAATTCAATAAAGTAAATGTTGAAACATTACTTTGATTTACAGGGACGAACTATCTGAATTTTTCATGGAACATATCTATTTGGAGTATATCATTTTGTGAGTTCTTTATTCAGTGTCACCTATTGATCATTGAATAAGTGTCTGTACACCATGACAACTAGAATTCACTGATAATACAGGAGATTATAACGTCTCAGCGTACATTTCAACTTAACTGCAAAGACTACTGAAATGTAAAGGACAGAACATCAGTGTGTGTATTTTCAGCTCATGTCATAAGGAAGCAATACGCTTAGACTTTCGAATTCTTCTTCCGATATTCTGATGTTCAATTTGTTTTGCTTTTGCATTTGTTTCGTGACTGAAACAACAATCGTCAGAGAACCGTATTTAGTGCTGATTATTTGTACAGATTTCCTACTTGAATGCTTGAAACTGCAGAAACTGTGGGCATGAACACCAATATAATTCATTCCACATTGAGAATACAACTTGGAAAATGTGTTCATTATCCTTATATGAGAATCAATCAAGGTGGTTGGGTGTATACTTGATCGGTATGCAGGCCATAAAATAAGAAGACGGATGATAGTGAAATTTGCAGAAGGGAAATTTAAGAGTGATGATAGTTAACTATCTGCTAGAAACTGAAAAGAATTTATAATCTTGGTAGAATATTAGACTGAACAATCTACAGCTTCTCATACTGTTCGAATTTTTGTCGAGTCGCTAGCGCCATCCACATAATGCTGAAAGATGACACCTGTTGTACTATTTGATGATATCACATGTGTTTCTAGCAAGATGCGCCTGACTCGCTGGAATTCATTATAACTCTCTCTGTAGAGATCCAGACAATCCTGTTTTAAAGAAAACAATGAAGGAATGTGATTGGAAAATTGGTCGTAGGAATGAAATCTTCATTCGCCTTAATTATGATATTTATGTCAGTGATTTTGTCACATCTTGTAGAAGTATCGTCCATGCAAATTTTTCATATTTGTAAATTCACAATAATGGGTAGTAATCTGTGGTTTTGTAGACTGGGTATGGAGCAGCCTGAAAGTAGGTGACGCAGTGGTGAGCGTATTACCACTCCATTTCTATCTCTTCATAGTACATCACTAACTTGATGTATTCTACTTCGAATATAATCCTTCAATAGTGTAGCTGCAGTCAGTTACTGAGATCAAACTACAATGCTATACCAATCGCTATGCCAAGAATTAGACTTATGAATTGGAGTGCAAATGCAGTGCATTCCATCTATGTAATCAGCTTCAAATGAGAGGATTGGATTTAATACACGAACACAGTCAGATCTGAAGTCATTATTATTGCAAAATGAAGATTTCAAAATATTGCCTGGTGACTTTAATCACGTGATAAATCATTTCGACTATCTCTATACTTATTCAGATAAATATTCCATCTTTGTAAATTGATTTCAGTTCACTCGGTGTCTTCCTGTTCTTTCTGTCTGTATTCGTGAGGCGAGTCCGGTCGAAATTTCTTCCCGTTTGCATAATGCTCCAAATTACGTGAGTGTCAAAATGATTTAACCGAACAATATGAAATCGAGCGGGATTGTCACTAATTTGTGTGGAGATGATGGTTGTTAGATGGAGTATTTTAGAATCATGTGTGCACATATGTATCTAGTTAGCTCATCTACTCATTTCTACAATTAATAGCCCATGCTGTTGTTACCTCTATATATGCTACCATTATCATCAATATAATTGTTGTCTGCTTTTACTACACTGTGTTACATTAAAAACAAAATCGTGTAATGTGGAATCACATTCTATCTCTGTGAGCCAATTCTAGCCTTACTCTCTTTCTTTGTTCACCTGTGTATTTGGAAACAGAAGTGAAGCTGATTGACTTAAACTCCTCGTAGATACCAAGCTATATGAAAGAAGATTGAATAATAAACGATTCCTGCGCATTCAGACAATACAATGAAGCAGCATGTGCAGTTAACTAGTAAATAAGCTGTCTGTATAGAATCGCGTTGAACACTCTCTGACAGAGGCTTTCTGCAACCTTATAATGATATTGTCACTGCAGAACACAAGAGAATTTGGTAACGGAACTATTTGTTGACAACTAGATGTACAGATATAAGCAAAATACTTCTACCTTGTATTGAAGTCTTAATTTGCTCATGTCTTATGTATTCCGCTCCTTCATCTGCCTTCTCCTGTTTTCCATGTTGTTTCACATGAGCCGTTCATTATTTCTCTTCCTCATTAGATCCACCTCTCTGCAATCCAATGATGTTGCATCTCATACACATGTACATATCTGCATGTATATACTGCTTGTAACCCTTGTCAGTAACACACGCCACAATATCACATTTTGGCATGAAGTTCACTGAAATAACACAGTTGGCAGGTTATTATCATTTTTTCTACTGGTTGACTCTGACTTCATTTGAGTTCATCACAAATGAATGAGATGATTATATTTTCACTTCATGCATGACTAGTCATTCCAACTCCATTCATAGTGCGATGAAAGCATCTAGTTCTCATCTACAAACATACCTTTCAATGTCACGTGTATACTATTTCCTAGCTAACAGAATTCCACCAGGTTTGAGAGACAAGCCTGTCAATGTAGAAGTCCTAGACTGGTTGACGAAGAATTCAAATGAACTGTCGTCAAGATTTGACAGAATAGTTCTAAAATATTTGGGCGCCGAGTGAGAAGTAGACACTCGGCGCCCAAATATTTTAGAACTATTCTGTCAAATCTTGACGACAGTTCATTTGAATTATTTTGCAATCGAATTAAATTAACAAAGAAACTGTATAACTGGCACAATCATCGTGTTTTCACTCTCCGTTGTCTGCAACAGAATGCATATCCGAAATCCGTAGATGTCGAGTCACCTGACAACTCCAGTAGGTCGAATAAAGCAGCTCAATCTTCAGAAAGAAGGCAAAGCAATAAGTCCGACAGGGTGCTTATACTAAACTCGAATCCTAAACACCATAATTTTGAAAATACGTCTAATCATAAAATTCTAGATACTAGCAGTTTGAACAGACATGAAGGCGTGATGTTAGCTGATGCATAGAAAAATCCTTATTAATAAATAAAAATGGATATGTATCACTAATTATTAATACTTGTTCAAAATTCCCGACTGTCCATATCTTCTAATGGAAACGTTAAGAAATGTTTTGCAACTGTTTACCCACACACACATACACACTCTGTTTAAAGTGTTTAACAAAGGTAGACCGATATTTGTAAGTCCGAGGTCAAATTTTGATCATAGCTCATAAATATTTTGTTTATTATACTTGTTGGTACTTTTTGAATGACTTATGATTGGACAAATTTTTAAAATCAAATGATGTTCCTTTTTATATATAAACCTATGTAATGTTAATTTCGATTAATTTCCCTGAAGAAGTTCGGACCAGATTGCCGAACGAAACGTTCATCATCAGTCCCTTGACGTTCGTCGTGGGGGTGCTATGACAGTTCGCGCTATCAGTCTTCGCCATGAACGAAACGTTGGAATTACTCATTTCAATCTCGCTGAGACTTTACAAATATAAATTTTTTACAAATGGTTGACGAATACTTCAGCATGTGATCACTGTCGTTGCAATACTGGTGAACAACTGATGATACAATGACACACAGTTTGGGGCATACAGTTTGAGGGTTTCTGTAGTGCGAACTGTTATCTTCCACTGGTGATGGTAATAACATCATTCTTGTGTTGTAGTGTAGTTTGCTAATTCTTGCATTTTCGATGTATATCATGCAGATAGTATGTCCGAATTTATAAGAACGCAAATATTCTTATGTTTTCTATATTGTTTTCGTCTATCTCTTGTTATAGGTTATACTGTGGTCTGTGTGCTTGGCTGCCACCTTGACATCCTTCGATAGAACGTATTGATTGGAATCACTGGCTCCGACAGTTGTGGTCACAGTTCTGATAGTCGTACTGACTCTACAACTACTACCTTTGAATCTGAAGGGATTCGTTTTATTCGCTTCTGCGTCAGCCATCCTTGAATTTTTGTCAATCGTCACGAATGTTTGCAGGTTCTTGATCATGACACAAGTAAGTCCTTTTGACTAAGTTATAAAAGATGTGAACATGTTAACTATCCAATAAGACGAATTCTCGACATTATATATAAGTTTCGTTTTGGCCACTCTTTTATTGACAATCCCATTAAATAGAATAGGGAACGAGATGTCGGCTAATTCAGATCAGAAACAAACACCAAACACCATCCTTGGGTATACTCAACCTCCTCGCGACGTCTACAAATAGCAACTGGTTCATTTCAAATGGCGTATATGTAAAAGTCAGGCAGTGTGACAGTGTGTAACTAGATGCATCGAACAGTGAGACGTTATTACTCAGTGGGTGACGTTTCTAATGCAGTTTATTTCTCCTTACCATATCAGTCATGATCTTGAACCAGAAACTGTGTTCGAAGCGTCATTCAGTAATTAATATTGATTCACTAGATGATAAGTCCAATAAATGAAGAATTATTGAATTGAATGCATTGGAACACGGTACAAGTAACATGGAAATTCGATCGATTCCATATTGTCTGTCATCATTGTGTTCGACGTGATAGAATGATTAGATGAACGCTGAAGTGAATTTCATGCTGTAATTTTATGCTGATTGATATATATTACTTTCAGTTTTGAAAGTGATGACATTTATGATATATATATATGATATATATGTCATAATTAGCTGTGTAATTCGTAGTTCCAAATATGGCCACAAATCCACATTAATATTTCAACACATAAGAACAATTAGTCCCTTTGATAAATTGGAATAAGGAATTGAGAAGACAAGTTTCGCGAGATGATATCATTTCGTTGTTTCTACACAACCGCTTTACAACTAACACGGTTAACAATAATAAAATACGTCGGAGTAAGTCAAAATCTTCACTGTCAAACATTCAGCATCGTGTCTAATTAGAAATTGATGAAAATATTGACAAACTTTCGAAATTTATCAAAAACACCACAAAGGCTTAATCGCCTTATGGATAATTTATCTTCAGCATGACGAATTAAATTCACTGTATTTTGCAATGATATGGTAAAAAAGTCCATAAGTTCCAAGAAACAAATATTAACGAAATCTTTGAAAGACACGAATCATATTTTGGAATTTCTGCAAGATATCCACCAGCAAATAATTAATTTATCTACTTGCACTCTGTCCCAACTATATTTTGAATCATTATCGCATTGATTAAAATACAAAACTGTCCCTATGAGTATAAACAAAACGGAGGTCCTGTCATAATATGAAAACTCCTATGGCCAAATCTCTGAATTAACTCCATCTAGTTAAGATCACTCGGACTGGTTTAAAGTCAGACTGGTGGACATTCCTCACCAATTTGTATTTCGGAGAATGAACCGGAAAAATGGTTTATCAAAAGTACACGACTCCGCCACACTAAAGGAATTAAACGAAAAAGATAATCTTATTATCCTTAAACCTGATAAGGGAGATTGCGTTGTCATCAAGAATAAATCGGACTATCAAAATAAAATGAATGATATCCTCAAAGATCAGTCCAAATTTCTGGTGGACAATGCTACTGATAATGTCTTGGTTGTGGAAAAGCAGAATAATTGTCAACTTCAGATTTAACTAATGCATGGTTTTATGAATGAAAAGCTTTATTATCAACCTAAAGGTATTGGATCGCATACTTCCTGGATGTAGGATCTTCCAGAGTTCCAAGAAACTGAGAAATCACTGAGAACCATCTTAGACATATCGAATGATCCTTACCAAAACATCGCGAAATGGATTACAGAGGTCCTTACACTTGCAAGAAACTCATTACCAAATCATTCTGTAGAAGCTTATTTGATCTGACCGATATGCTAGACACCTTGGACATTTAGGAAAAGGTTATGTGCTCAATCGACACAGAATCTTAATTCACCAGTGTTCCTCTTCATGGTGATTTTATTTGCGATTATATCACAAGCAATGGGATAAACTTACCTATTCCTGTCAATTACATCAGAGACATCATTTTATTATGTACAGAAAATATTAGATTCACCTTCCAAGAAAACGCATACAAAAGCAAATCCATGGTGTTGGGATAGGGAGCCCATTTAATCCCCTGTTAACAGTAACATTCATATGATATTCGGAGAAACAAATGAGAAGTACGCTTGGAGAATTTATGGTATATAGATGTTATGTAGATGATACACTAATTATTGATAATAATAGTAAATCTGTTGAAAACGTTATTACTCTATTCAATCATATTCACCCAAATATCCAAATATCACTCAAACTCGAATCGAATAAGAAAAGTCGGTTTACTGGATATTACAATGACCAGTAGAGACGGTGGAACGACTCAGCGATCGATATTTCGTAAACAGACATGGAGTGGACAATATCTTCATTTAACATGTTTTGTTCCTATCCACTATGAACGTTCCGTAGCGAAATGTTTGTTCTCAAGAGCCCGCAAAATATGCACGAGAGACACATTGGTGTATGAGCTTCGACATATACATTCAGTTGTATTAGCTAATGTTTATCCAGAAAACTTTATCAATTGTCACAGAAGGGATAGACTACATCTTGAAAAGACAGCTTATGTACTGATGAAAGCTATCTTCATTAACCTACCATTCAAGGGTGACCAGATTATGCAGTTAACAACTCAGAGACTTCCGTCAGCCGTCAAACGCATAGTCCGCGCCACATCTCTTTTTCTCACATGTCGAACATTTTCGATCCATGTACCTACGATTAAAGGACGAAATTCAAACTGTATCTAAAACTTCACCTGCAGTTGTGGTGACACCTATATAGATAGAACCATTAGAATGTTCCAATGTGGTCGTTGAAAAGAACATGTTCCAAAATGGTTAATAAAACATATAGAAAATCCCAATGTGAGTAATCTGAATAGAAGTCCAGCGTTATCATCGTGCATAGCAAAGCACTTTTCATTGTCAAGCCACAAAATCAATATTATTGACTGTTTCACAATTATTTAATCGTAAAACTCTAATTCAAGGTTATTGAAAGTGATCGAATTTCTTCGAGGATTATTCACATACAGCATAAATTGTGTGTAGAGAAAACGATATATTTCAAACTTCACCTACCATGGACTACTTGCCTTTTTTCAAATATGATTGGCCATTGCTGGTACATCCATCAGACGAGTCACAAATAGGACGAAATGTGCATCCTATATTTCACTGCTAGTCACCATCCACCCATTAAATTCTCATTAGTATGTACTTATCTCTTTTAACATAATTGAGTAATTGTTATGAACTTTATTTTATTATTGTTAACCATGTTAGTTGTTAAGGGTTTTTTTGAAGAAACTACAAAATGGCATCATCTCGCGAAGCTTTTCTTCGAAATGCCTTATTCAAATTTCAACACATGTTGGAGGATGTCTTCATAGTTTCCATTGTTGACATCGAAAAAGTACATCTCGAAAAACATTTTAGTGAGTTAATATACGCACAGCATCCAATACGACTGTATTTCGTCTCAAGTCATCTACTCTATTTCTGCATTTGTTTTAGTCTCAGATAATCTGCATTCTGGAATCGATTTTCACTGGGTTGTTCATAATCTTCGTAAGTTCATAATTTAATGAGTTTATCCAACATCCTTTTTTATAGTCGAATTGCGCATTCCCCTTAAGGTGGATTGAATCACCTTTTCTATTAGTCAATCTGAGTTCAGACTTCATCACTTTTCATTTCATTACTAAGGAAATATTCGATAGCGAAGTTACAATGCACATGATGTTATAATTAGACTAAGGGCATCACTGAACACATAGAATTATGCTGCGACCCATGGTTGTTACGGCGATCGCATCAGCTGTATCCAAGAATATGTGGTTCATTGACACTATGATCATCAGCATTTACTGATTTTCGTGCATTCAATCAGGTTGTGTATGCACCTAATACTTTCATTACAATACAACGGTTGCAAGTGACTCTCAATTCAATTTGTCCTTGACTTCATAGTGTCCTACTTTCTGCTGAAGATACCTGCCATATAAAAGGGTGCTCGTAAGGTAGCAGTAACACATTTATTTACAAACGTCTATTCTTGAATAAATCTTAGTTCCTATGTGAAATAACAATCGGATAAATGCCAAAGGAGTGTGACTCTGGAGTATGGTAATCTTGAATCTACCATTGTCATTTCCTCGAAAATATGCATCTAGAACTTCAAAATAACAGCAAAAATATCATTTGTGGGTCCCTTTTCGGCTAATTAATTCATTCAGCTGTACAATAGCAATCTTAGATATTTATTTTTGTCTGTTTTTGTGAAGAATGAAAAAAGGGTAAAAAGGAATTATCGAATTATCGAAAACTGCCTGATAGGCTTCAGTAGCCGACTAAGAAAAAAACGACTCACGACACCAACCTTTGTATGTGATTCTGGATAATTCTCTCGCTATGCTGAGAGAAAACCTCACCAATTGATTCATTATCGTGATTGATCTCGGAAAGAGACGTCATTTCAAAAACGTCTTACATTATCCAGGAAAGTATTCCTTCTGAATTTGTTCAAACTGTTGGAACAGTCACGAATATCCAACATAACTTTGGACAGCTTTTCGTCGCAGTCATGATTATCCTGACTCGGAATCTCTTAAACATCACTCTAGGATCCACATTGATTCCACTCGCTGATATGTCAAAGAAATGGAGAGAACTAAAACGTAATAATCATCTTCATTATGTGAAGTGACATACGATGAACGTCAGGCATTTATCAACCATATCACTATAGTTATAGAGAGTCGCAAACACAATCCACGCAGAAATAATGAAAGGTCCATTGGCTACATAAGTGCAACAGGAATTTCTGAAATATCCTATGAATTACGTGTCCGGTCATTCTTCAGTACATCCATCTCCTATAAAAATGGAGGCCTTGTCTACATGGCGAAAGTTCAGAAACGCCAGCTAAAACAAACATGAGCAAGTGTCACACGTATTTTGACTTTGAAAATTTGACCAACTGAATTAGCGATGTTGTCACAGTCACTGAAGAAGAGTTCAAATGTGACAAATAGACTCACGTCGTCTGTATCTCAATGCACAGTCCACTTACAGAAGTGTTTTGCCTAAACAACAAAGAAAGCAACCCAACCATTTGAGACGTATTAAGGAAGTGTTAGTCACACACCTGATGCAAGAAAGGACATCTATATTGAAAAAATATTGTCAATCCCTTCGAACAACACCAAGTTCTCTGTATTCAACAAAGAGGCGGAGAAAACAGAAATAATCGAGATGCAACTCAGCGAAATATTGAGAGAGCTAATCAATAATGAAGTGTTCTCCAAAGGTGTCTAAGAAAGCATGCTACGGTCCGACTCGATAATATAAATATATATATCTGAAATAATGCATCGGAGTAGTAGAAAAGTTTTATACAGTACACCTTGCTCTTACATGGTATAAACATAGAGCAAAGATCATCAACAGCGTCCCAGGAGTGCGAACGGTTCAATAACCTTAAACGCATGTTAATCGTCGGCTCTCAGTTTTAGTCTGAAGTATCAACAGAGTATAATTCCATTTCGGGGTAAAATTTATTTTGATAAAGACTCACAGTGTTATAAAGATGTGCGAGTACCTTGGAATGATTATGACAAATCAATTTTGCTCGAAATGTGGTCATTAGTAAATATTACTGCATAATCAAAATAGGTTTTACCCACAATGGAATTATACTCTGCCTCATTGCAGAAGTTCTATTATTATATCAACAGAGTAATTTAACCACATTCTATGCACGTTATTATTTAGGTCTTCTGTCCGCAGCAATAATCTTAATCTTTACTGAATCTAACGCCAACGTGAAAATATTCCTAAACGAACTGTTATCTAACTGAATCCAACGCTAAAGTCGCCTTCATTAGTTTAACCTAACCCAAACTTGTCGTGAGATTAAAGTGTAAATTAGTTTTTTCCAAACCTCAGCTGATACTTGCCAGATATTCCATTTAATAGCATAACACTTCAATGAGCATATATTTTATTGATGACGACAACATTATCTGCATTGTTTCACTGACTCGCACTTCATTAGCAGTCAGTGGTGCTTAAAGTTTACCTTGTCCAGCCAGCCTGTTATGGCGATCATATCTCCGGATTTATAGACATCACAAAGGTTCAAATTATTGTTATTATTCACTCGAATGTAAATTGGGTATACTTCATCAATAATTCAAAGATTTTTAATAAAATAGGTAGACAAACAATACTCAAATATATTCAGCAGGATAGTGACAAGTAAAAATACATTCAGTCGAACAGTACTGAGGTACATGGTGTACTGTAGATGGCTGTTTTACTTTAAAACAGAAGATGGAAGAAAAGAAAAGATTTTCCAATAAAATGCGCTGAAAACTGTGCAGGGTGAATAAATTCATTGTATAGAATTATTATATTATTAAGTTCATCAATAATACTACTGTCAAACGTCACTCCACTCATCTCAGTTTGAATCACATAAGACATAAATTCACCTTCACGCCCCGTGCAATTGCCATTCAGACTATCTTTCAGATGACGGCTAATGTCATCAGTAAGAACAATCATCGCTAGCATACAGTTCCCTTATAGAAAGAGAGAATGAACCTTACAAAGATACAAACACCTTCTAGAATTCTTTTGTCGATACATTGATGACACATTTCTCACCATGAAATATGTCGATGAAGCAAAGATCATTTTTACATTCGAGTAGAAGCACATATGATAATCGAATTGGAAGTAAATCTTTATTCGACTAACCGTCATCTCTTTTGCACTGTTTGCGTCGACCGTTCAATTGTCTGCGAGGATGACGCATAATATTATATCATGAATTTAGTGTTCAAAATGCAGAGGATGTAGGCGATTCAACAAGCAATCGTTCATCACACGATATTAAGGATTTAGAGGTATCTAGTACTACTGGAAACCACTTTTGCAATTATTCAGCCAGTCATACAATATTCGTTTTAATGAACCCATAAGCAGGCTTCAGTATTTGATGCACACATTTTAACAGACATTGAGTTTTCTTTATTCAATACCTTTTCAATGATTCGTCTATCTTTCAATCAGAAGAATGGAAGCTGAAATATGATTGTGGTTTCCTTGATAATCAATATTTCGGCACATCTGTATCAAGTGATATCATCAACGAAATCATGATATCCATCATTATCATAACCATCATCATGAATATGATCATCATCATCATCATCATCATCATCACCATTCCACTTGTACATTATCTGCATCCGCAGCAGCAATGGTTATGATAGTCTGCTTCTCATGCAAATGAATGCATTGAAATTCGAATGAGATGACTTATGATTGTCTCACCGACCTACTCACTGATTGTCTCACTCGTCATCATACACAATGCACAAATTACAGCTAAGGGGACAGCCAGAATACGATGCAATATCTCTTCTGTGTTTCTGTCTATTAGTGGTTTCGATGTGATTTGGTTTATACAGGTTAGTTAAAATTGCTTATATATGGCTGAAGAAGACCTTAAAAGTAGACAAAATCACGAGTGGTGTAGAAGTCAGGTCATCTACGTGATTCAACATGCTATGCGCAGGTTGAGGGAATTTGTGAATCCTGGATTTATGAGTTGAAGGTTTGGTGCAATATGATCGAAGCAATATAATGAACCTTACCTTTAGGACAAAACCACCTAATCGAGCACGCATCAAATTATTACTCTCACTCATTACCACATGCTTTGTAATCAGAACAATTGCACTTGCGCACATCAAATTTTGGAATCGACGCAATGATTGAAAATGAAATGGGGCATACATTTGTGCAAGACACACATATATGTATTGTTGAGATCACTTGTCATATCATACAAGGGATTCCCAATTTGGAAGCAGTTAAATTGGTATTGAGGATGAACTTCACCGAGCGAATTTCAGGGAGGGACAAGCTGTGTAGTTTGGATCATGTAATGCCAGTCATTTCAGTGTGATAGGTGGGACTGATTTCTCAGTGGTTTTCAGAACATATGTGAGAAGATGAGGAAGTGGCGAAAATTGTGAATGAGTAATTTCAGAAAGAACCGATCAATTGTACTGCATACATCACAAAACAACCACTTGGTGCTGTTTGGCGGAGTTATAATGCTCAATATTGGTGTGAATAGATATAGATCGAGCGCAATGTGACGTGAGAGACGGAGTTGGATCACTGAAACTTTCTTCTTGCAACTGAACAAATGCGATCTGAACAATTCATCAGTGATTTAAGAGATATGCGAAATATTACTAGGATTGAGGTCGAATGGTGAGAGAAATACTGGATATATATAAAAAAGTCAGTGAGTACCCTATGCGACCACCTTGACATAATTTAGAGCAATCAATTGAGGTTAAACCGTCATCACTAAATGCTAATGTGGGTCAGTGTGAGCCTTTATCAAATAAAAATTACCCATGTTTTGCATTGATGACACGTGAAGGAGCCAACTGATTGGTACGCTGTGGTTATGCAGCAACTCAATCTCTCCAAACTGTTTATATTGCACAACCGTCCAAATTTCCTAAATTTCTGTCTGAGGATATTCCTACACTTCTGCTCATCGTTCTGATAACAGTAACTAAATAATGAACTATGCTTTACTCTAACATTCAATAACGTATCAATGTTAGCCACAGATGTAATGATCAGAGTCCCATTGTGATATAATTTGATGTTTGGTGTTACCTGTTCAACATGAGTGGAGACAACACTTGGCTTAACAACATGAATCCCACAGTGCACTTATTCAAATGACTCAATTATTCACTCTCCACGCTTTCTTCCACTTCATCTGAGATTGTGTGTTGTGAGCAGGACGAAGAATGTGGATGACGAGGCGAACGTGGCCAGCCTGTTGTGTGATCAGTGAGTGTTGGCAGACAACCTGCATGTGTGACAATGTGTTCGATGATGAGGACTGCTGTGTTGAGAGCTCCCTATGTCTCAAGATGAAACAAGGTTTATAATAGTGACATTATATTTGACAAATCACTAACTTCTTTCATTCGAATCACACTCTTTGGCTTCGATGGAATTGGTTAATCACGCTTCTTGTAGTGTGAGTGAACATATATTAGCAGAAAACCTTCTGGTCAAATTCCACTAAATTATCTGAGTTAAATTTATTTATAACAAATTGATTCAGCATTCATTCACGACTGGATGACGTTTCGATGCGAAAATATTTTTTGATATTCACGTCAGTGGGCTTGCTTGATTAGGATATAAGATAGTTATCTCTTTCAAACAGTGAATCGCGAATATATAGTTGAATTCATTTTAGTAAATCCCACCTATACTGGTGTACTGTGAAATTGAATCAGCTTATAACACTGGTTTTTTGTAAGGCTTGCAGTAAAATGAAACCTACGGTACATCCACTTCAGGAGTATATGGATGGCCAACAGGCTGACACACGTGATTATTAACTGTGTTCCTGGAAAACTGTTTGCTGCAATATATAATATTTAGGATGCGTTAGTGAGGTCATCTATGTGATTCAACATGCTTTGCGTGGGTTGAGTGAATTTGTGAATCCTGGATTAACGAGTTGAATGTTTCGTGCAATACGATCGAAAATATAATTGAAATAACCGTTGAAGACGAAACCACCCACTCGAGCACACATCAAATTATTATTCTTACTCACTGTCACATGCTTTGCAATCAGAACACATACACTCACACATACTATATCTGGGAGTCGACGAAGTGTATTTAGAATGAAATGTCGCATACATTTGTGCAAGACACAGATATACTTATTGTCGAGCACACTTGTCGTATCATAAGTAGGATTTTCTTATATGTAAACTGATATTTCGGTATTGAGGATGGCCTTCAATCTGCGTTTTCCAGAGAGTGTAGTTTCAACCAGCCCATGGTCTCAATTCGATGAAGTGATTTGATTTGTGGAGTGCGTTGAAATTCCTGTGATTTATGTCTGATATGTGGGACTGGTGTATCAGTGGCAGTCAGAGCATATGTAGGATGAGAAAGTGTCAAAACTGTGATTGAGGAATTTTAGAAAGAACCGATCAATTGTACTCCATGCATTACCAAGCAAACACTCGGTGGTGTGGGGGAAGGTTATACACCATAATTTAGTTGTAAAAATGGAGAGGGATCGAGATGTGTGGTGAGAGACGCAGTTGGATCACTGAGACCTTCTTCGTACAATCGAATATATATGCGATACGAATGATTCATCGGTAATGTTGGAGAGAGATAAATACTGAAGAAACTTAAAGGGATTCAGTTAGTACCCTGTGTAATCACCATGACATGATTATGAGCAATCGATTGAGCTTGAATCGCCAACACTACATAATAATGTAGGACACTGTGAGCCATCATCAAATGGAAATTACCCATATCGCCTTTCCCTTTAACCATGGTTTGCAATGTTGACACGGGAAGATACCAAATGATACGTACTCTGTGGATAGGCAGCAACTCAATCTGCCTAAACTCTAGATTATGCATAATCCTCAAAGTGTCCTGCTTATATTTCTAAGGATATTCCAACACCTGTGTTCATCGTTCTGATAACAGTGAGCAATTATTGAACTATTCTTTACTCTAACATTCAATCACATATCATTGGTAGCCACGTATATATTGTCCAGAGTTTTTCTTTAGTGTTGACTATTCGACATGAACGGAGACAACGCTTGGCTTGACAACATTGCACTTATTCAAATACTCTGAACATTAACACTTGGCGCTTTCTCCCACTTCATATGAGGTTGTGTACTATGAGCGTGACGAAGAACGTGGATGAAGAAGCGAACGTGGTCTGCCTGTTGTGTGGTCAATGCGTGTAGGCGGAGAAAGTATGTGTGACAAGGTATGTGGTGACGAGGACTGTTGTGCTGACAGCTAATTATGTCATGAGATGAATTAATGTCTCTTTTGGCGAAATTATTTGTGACGAATCACCGACCATTTTGCGAGTATGTCACCTGATCCCAATTCGAATCGCGCTCTTTAGCTTCGATAATATTTTGAAATCACGCTTGTTGAAGTGTGAGTGAACATATATTGGCGGAAGAACCTCTGGTCAAATTTCACTAAATTACCTGAGTTAAATTTATTTACAAAAAATAATGCAGTATTTATTTACTACTGGTTGACGTCTCCATCAGAACATACTTTCGAATATCATGTCAGTGGGCGACTTTGATTATGATGTCAGAATGGTAACTCTTGCAAATAGTGAGTCGAGATTGTCTAGTTGAAATTATTTGGGTACATCACACGTACACAGGTGTACTCTGAAATAGAATCATCTTATGATGTCTGTTTCGCTGTGATCTAGGTTGGTGGTAATTTCAGGAACACTGTGCATCATCTCGTCTGTCTGTCTTTTGGTGGTTTCGGTGTGGCTTGATGTAGATCTATTAGGAGGAGGTGCATATATATAGCCGGAGAAGATGACGAAAATGGAGAAAACCACGAGTGATGCATTATTCAGGTCATCTACGTGATTCAACCTGGTCAGCGTGGGTTGAGTGAATCTGTGAATCACGGAATTATTAGTTGGATGTTTCATGCAATATGATCAAATTTATAAATGAACTAATGTTTTAAAACAAAATCACTCACTCGAGCACGCATCAAACTATTATTCTCAGTCAATGACATATGCTATGCAATCAGAACACACACATGATCACACGTACACACTGAATTCGGGAATCGACGCTTTAATTCAGAATGAAATGTCAAATAGAATATCACAGTGAACATGTGAATTGAGGACGCTTATTTTGAGGAAGCATACTCAGCAAATAAACGTCAATGAATGTGGTTGTTTTCTTTCTGACTGTCACACTGAGCTAATCTAGCCGGCTGTGGGATCATGATTTCAGTATGCTGCAGTTGATCTCACAGTCTTTAAATGTAACAGGAATGTGAGCAGTCTTCAATAAATCTGCTTCATCAAAATGGAACTGAACGCACGCATTGAAACGAGTGCACTTAACACAGCAGTATGCCTTTATTCGCTAGCATCTTACGATCTCATACTTGAAATAAACACACTCAGTCACTCAGTTCTCTTACTCGTGGTTACCAAAATGAAAAGAATATGTCTAAGGAAAAGTATGGGGAAGCCAACTGAACTTCAAACATGCAAAAGCGTCATGCTCTACAGACCTCTGAACTTACAAATACATTAAGCGATAACAGAGAACTGATGAAATTTGATAAAAGCGATGCATATACCGAATAAATATGAACGATATGGTAGAAGTGTAAGAAAAAGTGGATAGGCGGATTCAGATGAACAGAAGGTGAAATGCACTTGAAGCTAAACTTTGTTGTTCCATGTCTACAGGTTCACATTAGAATTCACCATGGCTGATGTGGAAGTCAATAATGTTGGTCAAGTATTAAAGGTGACTGTGATGAATATGATGGATATGACAGTTTCGTTGATGGGATTTTGGTGAATATGCAAACGCATACATTGGGATTCGAATGAGATGATGTGTGATTGACTCACTGATCGACTCACTGATTGACTCACCCATCGTCATGCGCAATGCAAACATTACAGCAAGGAGAATTTCAGGAACACAGTGCATCAACAGGTCTGTCTGCCTGTTGTTGGTTTCGATGTGATTTGATTTAGATCTGTTAGGAGTAGGTGCTTATATATAGCCGGAGAAGATGATGAAAATGGAGAAGATTATGAGTGATACGTTAGTCAGGTCATCTACGTGATTCAACATGCTTTGCGTGGGTTGAGTGAATTTGTGAATCACGGATTAACGGGTTGGATGTTTCGTGCAATACGATCGAAGATTTAAACGAACTAATCCTTTGAGACAAAACCACCCACTCGAGCACGCATCAAATTATCATTCTCACTCACTGCCACATGCCTTGCAGTCAGATGACACATACACTCACACACACTGAATCTGGGAATATGCGCAGTATTTTTCAGAATGAAATATCACATACATTTTTACAACACACCGTCCACTTGTCGTATCACACGTATGATTTTATTATATGTAAACTGATATTTCGGTACTGAGGATGGCCTTCAATCTGATTTATTCTGAGAGCGTAGTTTGAACCACCCCACAATCTCAATGCAATGAAATCATTTGAATTGTGGAGTGCGTTGAAATTCCTGTGATTTATGTCTGATATGTGGGACTGGTGTATCAGTGGCAGTCAGAGCATATGTAGGATGAGAAAGTGTCAAAACTGTGATTGAGGAATTTTAGAAAGAACCGATCAATTGTACTCCATGCATTACCAAGCAAACACTCGGTGGTGTGGGGGAAGGTTATACACCATAATTTAGTTGTAAAAATGGAGAGGGATCGAGATGTGTGGTGAGAGACGCAGTTGGATCACTGAGACCTTCTTCGTACAATCGAATATATATGCGATACGAATGATTCATCGGTAATGTTGGAGAGAGATAAATACTGAAGAAACTTAAAGGGATTCAGTTAGTACCCTGTGTAATCACCATGACATGATTATGAGCAATCGATTGAGCTTGAATCGCCAACACTACATAATAATGTAGGACACTGTGAGCCATCATCAAATGGAAATTACCCATATCGCCTTTCCCTTTAACCATGGTTTGCAATGTTGACACGGGAAGATACCAAATGATACGTACTCTGTGGATAGGCAGCAACTCAATCTGCCTAAACTCTAGATTATGCATAATCCTCAAAGTGTCCTGCTTATATTTCTAAGGATATTCCAACACCTGTGTTCATCGTTCTGATAACAGTGAGCAATTATTGAACTATTCTTTACTCTAACATTCAATCACATATCATTGGTAGCCACGTATATATTGTCCAGAGTTTTTCTTTAGTGTTGACTATTCGACATGAACGGAGACAACGCTTGGCTTGACAACATTGCACTTATATAAATATATCGAATATTAACACTTGATGCTTTCTTCAAATTCATATGAGATTGTGTATTGTGAGCGAGACGAATAACGTAGATGAAGAAGTGAAGGTGGCCTGCCTGTTGTGTGGTCAATGCGTGTAGGCGGAGAAAGTATGTGTGACAAGGTATGTGGTGACGAGGACTGTTGTGTTGACAGCTAATTATGTCACGAGATGAATGAATGTCTCTTTGAGCGAAATTATCTGTAAGTGTTTCACCTGATCACAATTCGAATCGCACTCTTTGACTTCGATGGAATTGGGAAATCACGCTTGTTGAAGTGTCAGTGAACACATATTAACGGAAGAATTTTTGGTCGAATTTCACTTAATTACCTGAGTTAAATGTATTTACAGTAAAATGATGCGGTATTCATTCATTACTGGATGACGTCTTGATCAGAATATACTCCCGAATATCATGTCAGTGGGCAAGTTTGATTATGATATCAGAATGTTAACTCTTGCAAATAGTGAGTCGAGATTGTCTAGTTGAAATTATTTGGGTACATCACACGTACACAGGTGTACCCTGAAATTGAATCATCTTTTGTTGTGATCTGGATTGGTGGTAATACTAGGTTATCAGTAATCGTCCTCGTTCTTCTGTCATTTCCAGTTCTCTATGTCAATTTGTGATAGTCTACCAGAGGAGGATATTCGCTCAGATGCACACGCCTCGTGTATTGCGAAGCTACACAACTTCATACAGAATTTCTCCATTCACAAATGTCAAGCTGCAAACATCGATGCAGAATAACATGCATTCATTGCGTTTCGTCACTTCATTTCATCTATACAAAACCCTAAACGATTCAATAAAACGACTCACACTGTTATTTTATTATACTGTGATTCATCGACACGAAGCAGTCGACCGACTTCACTGAGATCGCTTTCCGAGACAACGTCCTATGTATTCATGAAGGGAGAGAATATTATGAAGTATGCATTATTCACAGAATTAATTCTACTTCGATGGGAATCGTCATCAGAATACTCTTGATCAATATGCATAAGCTTAACTTATTCACATATGCACACATGGACAATTTTTCTATTGACCTTGAGAGAAATAATTAGATGGATATTCAAGAACACTCACATATTGAAGTGAACACAAATGTATTCCAAGTTAGTGAATAAATCTCATGTGGACACCATTTGTTCATTGATGGCCTGAAAAGTATCCGTTGGAAGAATTGAATGTAAAATATCACAGATGAGCTCCGAATATTCAGCACGCATTAGATTGAATTCATTCAACTGCGTAGGAAATGCAAACTTCCAACAGTTCTTATCTTTCCCTCTGTAATCGGTTCTTTCTCCGAATCAGTGAATCTAGACACGTCATCTGACTTAGTGACTTAGTTCATCCTCAATACCAATATAACTGCTTCTAAATTGGGAATCCCTTGTATGATATGACAAGTGATCTCAACAATACATATATGTGTGTCTTGCACAAATGTATGCCCCATTTCATTTTCAATCATTGCGTCGATTCCAAAATTTGATGTGCGCAAGTGCAATTGTTCTGATTACAAAGCATGTGGTAATGAGTGAGAGTAATAATTTGATGCGTGCTCGATTAGGTGGTTTTGTCCTAAAGGTAAGGTTCATTATATTGCTTCGATCATATTGCACGAAACCTTCAACTCATAAATCCAGGATTCACAAATTCCCTCAACCTGAGCATAGCATGTTGAATCACGTAGATGACCTGACTTTTACACCACTCGTGATTTTGTCTACTTTTAAGGTCCTCTTCAGCCATATATAAGCAATTTTAACTAACCTGTATAAACCAAATCACATCGAAACCACTAATAGACAGAAACACAGAAGAGATATTGCATCGTATTCTGGCTGTCCCCTTAGCTGTAATTTGTGCATTGTGTATGATGACGAGTGAGACAATCAGTGAGTAGGTCGGTGAGACAATCATAAGTCATCTCATTCGAATTTCAATGCATTCATTTGCATGAGAAGCAGACTATCATAACCATTGCTGCTGCGGATGCAGATAATGTACAAGTGGAATGGTGATGATGATGATGATGATGATGATGATCATATTCATGATGATGGTTATGATAATGATGGATATCATGATTTCGTTGATGATATCACTTGATACAGATGTGCCGAAATATTGATTATCAAGGAAACCACAATCATATTCCAGCCTCCATTCTTTTGATTGAAAGATAGACGAATCATTGAAAAGGTATTGAATAAAGAAAACTCAATGTCTGTTAAAATGTGTGCATCAAATACTCAAGCCTGCTTATGGGTTCATTAAAACGAATATTGTATGATTGGCTGAATAATTGCAAAAGTGGTTTCCAGTAGTACTAGATACCTCTAAATCCTTAATATAGTGTGATGACCGATCGCTTGTTAAATCGCCTACATCCTCTGCATTTTGAACACTAAATTCATGATATAATATTATGCATCATCCTCGCAGACAATTGATTGGTCGACGCAAACAGTGCAAAAGAGATGACGGTTAGTCGAATAAAGATTTACTTCCAATTCGATTATCATATGTGCTTCTACTCGAATGTAAAAATGATCTTTGCTTCATCGACATATTTCATGGTGAGAAATGTGTCATCAATGTATCGACAAGAGAATTCTAGAAGGTGTTTGTATCTTTGTAAGGTTCATTCTCTCTTTATATAAGGGAACTGTATGCTAGCGATGATTGTTCTTACTGATGACATTAGCCGTCATCTAAAAGATAGTTTGAGTGACAATTGCTAGAGGCGTGAAGGTGAATTTATGTCTTATGTGATTCAAACTGAGATGAGTGGAGTGACGTTTGACAGTAGTATTAATGATGAACTTAATAATATAATAATTCTATGCAATGAATTTATTCCTGCTGCACAGTTTTCAGCGCATTTTATTGGAAAATCTTTTCTTTTCTTCCATCTTCTGTTTTAACGTAAAACAGCCATCTACAGTACACCATGTACCTCAGTACTGTTCGACTGAATGTATTTTTACTTGTCACTATCCTGCTGAATATATTTGAGTATTGTTTGTCTGCCTATTTTATTAAAAATCTTTGAATTATTGATGAAGTATACCCAATTTACATTTGAGTAAATAATAACAATAATCTGAACCTTTGTGATGTCTATAAATCCGGAGATATGATCGCCATAACAGGCTGGCTGGACAAGGTAAACTTTAAGCACCACTGACTGCTAATGAAGTGCGAGTCAGTGAAACAATGCAGATAATGTTGTCGTCATCAATAAAATATATGCTCATTGAAGTGTTATGCTATTAAATGGAATATCTGGCAAGTATCAGCTGAGGTTTGGAAAAAACTAATTTACACTTTAATCTCACGACAAGTTTGGGTTAGGTTAAACTAATGAAGGCGACTTTAGCGTTGGATTCAGTTAGATAACAGTTCGTTTAGGAATATTTTCACGTTGGCGTTAGATTCAGTAAAGATTAAGATTATTGCTGCGGACAGAAGACCTAAATAATAACGTGCATAGAATGTGGTTAAATTACTCTGTTGATATAATAATAGAACTTCTGCAATGAGGCAGAGTATAATTCCATTGTGGGTAAAACCTATTTTGATTATGCAGTAATATTTACTAATGACCACATTTCGAGCACAATTGATTTGTCATAATCATTCCAAGGTACTCGCACATCTTTATAACACTGTGAGTCTTTATCAAAATGAATTTTACCCCGAAATGGAATTATACTCTGTTGATACTTCAGACTAAAACTGAGAGCCGACGATTAACATGCGTTTAAGGTTATTGAACCGTTCGCACTCCTGGGACGCTGTTGATGATCTTTGCTCTATGTTTATACCATGTAAGAGCAAGGTGTACTGTATAACACTTTTCTACTACTCCGATGCATTATTTCAGATATATATATTTATATTATCGAGTCGGACGGTAGCATGCTTTCTTAGACACCTTTGGAGAACACTTCATTATTGATTAGCTCTCTCAATATTTCGCTGAGTTGCATCTCGATTATTTCTGTTTTCTCCGCCTCTTTGTTGAATACAGAGAACTTGGTGTTGTTCGAAGGGATTGACAATATTTTTTCAATATAGATGTCCTTTCTTGCATCAGGTGTGTGACTAACACTTCCTTAATACGTCTCAAATGGTTGGGTTGCTTTCTTTGTTGTTTAGGCAAAACACTTCTGTAAGTGGACTGTGCATTGAGATACAGACGACGTGAGTCTATTTGTCACATTTGAAATCTTCTTCAGTGACTGTGACAACATCGCTAATTCAGTTGGTCAAATTTTCAAAGTCAAAATACGTGTGACACTTGCTCATGTTTGTTTTAGCTGGCGTTTCTGAACTTTCGCCATGTAGACAAGGCCTCCATTTTTATAGGAGATGGATGTACTGAAGAATGACCGGACACGTAATTCATAGGATATTTCAGAAATTCCTGTTGCACTTATGTAGCCAATGGACCTTTCATTATTTCTGCGTAGATTGTGTTTGCGACTCTCTATAACTATAGTGATATGGTTGATAAATGCCTGACGTTCATCGTATGTCACTTCACATAATGAAGATGATTATTACGTTTTAGTTCTCTCCATTTCTTTGACATATCAGCGAGTGGAATCAATGTGGATCCTAGAGTGATGTTTAAGAGATTCCGAGTCAGGATAATCATGACTGCGACGAAGAGCTGTCCAAAGTTATGTTGGATATTCGTGACTGTTCCAACAGTTTGAACAAATTCAGAAGGAATACTTTCCTGGATAATGTAAGACGTTTTTGAAATGACGTCTCTTTCCGAGATCAATCACGATAATGAATCAATTGGTGAGGTTTTCTCTCAGCATAGCGAGAGAATTATCCAGAATCACATACAAAGGTTGGTGTCGTGAGTCGTTTTTTTCTTAGTCGGCTACTGAAGCCTATCAGGCAGTTTTCGATAATTCGATAATTCCTTTTTACCCTTTTTTCATTCTTCACAAAAACAGACAAAAATAAATATCTAAGATTGCTATTGTACAGCTGAATGAATTAATTAGCCGAAAAGGGACCCACAAATGATATTTTTGCTGTTATTTTGAAGTTCTAGATGCATATTTTCGAGGAAATGACAATGGTAGATTCAAGATTACCATACTCCAGAGTCACACTCCTTTGGCATTTATCCGATTGTTATTTCACATAGGAACTAAGATTTATTCAAGAATAGACGTTTGTAAATAAATGTGTCACTGCTACCTTACGAGCACCCTTTTATATGGCAGGTATCTTCAGCAGAAAGTAGGACACTATGAAGTCAAGGACAAATTGAATTGAGAGTCACTTGCAACCGTTGTATTGTAATGAAAGTATTAGGTGCATACACAACCTGATTGAATGCACGAAAATCAGTAAATGCTGATGATCATAGTGTCAATGAACCACATATTCTTGGATACAGCTGATGCGATCGCCGTAACAACCATGGGTCGCAGCATAATTCTATGTGTTCAGTGATGCCCTTAGTCTAATTATAACATCATGTGCATTGTAACTTCGCTATCGAATATTTCCTTAGTAATGAAATGAAAAGTGATGAAGTCTGAACTCAGATTGACTAATAGAAAAGGTGATTCAATCCACCTTAAGGGGAATGCGCAATTCGACTATAAAAAAGGATGTTGGATAAACTCATTAAATTATGAACTTACGAAGATTATGAACAACCCAGTGAAAATCGATTCCAGAATGCAGATTATCTGAGACTAAAACAAATGCAGAAATAGAGTAGATGACTTGAGACGAAATACAGTCGTATTGGATGCTGTGCGCATATTAACACACTAAAATGTTTTTCGAGATGTACCTTTTCGATGTCAACAATGGAAACTATGAAGACATCCTCCAACATGTGTTGAAATTTGAATAAGGCATTTCGAAGAAAAGCTTCGCGAGATGATGCCATTTTGTAGTTTCTTCAAAAAAACCCTTAACAACTAACATGGTTAACAATAATAAAATAAAGTTCATAACAATTACTCAATTATGTTAAAAGAGATAAGTACATACTAATGAGAATTTAATGGGTGGATGGTGACTAGCAGTGAAATATAGGATGCACATTTCGTCCTATTTGGGACTCGTCTGATGGATGTACCAGCAATGGCCAATCATATTTGAAAAACGGCAAGTAGTCCATGCTAGGTGAAGTTTGAAATATATCGTTTTCTCTACACACAATTTATGCTGTATGTGAATAATCCTCGAAGAAATTCGATCACTTTCAATAACCTTGAATTAGAGTTTTACGATTAAATAATTGTGAAACAGTCAATAATATTGATTTTGTGGCTTGACAGTGAAAAGTGCTTTGCTATGCACGATGATAACGCTGGATTTCTATTCAGATTACTCACATTGGGATTTTCTATATGTTTTATTAACCATTTTGGAACATGTTCTTTTCAACGACCACATTGGAACATTCTAATGGTTCTATCTATATAGGTGTCACCACAACTGCAGGTGAAGTTTTAGATACAGTTTGAATTTCGTCCTTTAATCGTAGGTACATGGATCGAAAATGTTCGACATGTGAGAAAAAGAGATGTGGCGCGGACTATGCGTTTGACGGCTGACGGAAGTCTCTGAGTTGTTAACTGCATAATCTGGTCACCCTTGGATGGTAGGTTAATGAAGATAGCTTTCATCAGTACATAAGCTGTCTTTTCAAGATGTAGTCTATCCCTTCTGTGACAATTGATAAAGTTTTCTGGATAAACATTAGCTAATACAACTGAATGTATATGTCGAAGCTCATACACCAATGTGTCTCTCGTGCATATTTTGCGGGCTCTTGAGAACAAACATTTCGCTACGGAACGTTCATAGTGGATAGGAACAAAACATGTTAAATGAAGATATTGTCCACTCCATGTCTGTTTACGAAATATCGATCGCTGAGTCGTTCCACCGTCTCTACTGGTCATTGTAATATCCAGGAAACCGACTTTTCTTATTCGATTCGAGTTTGAGTGATATTTGGATATTTGGGTGAATATGATTGAATAGAGTAATAACGTTTTCAGCAGATTTACTATTATTATCAATAATTAGTGTATCATCTACATAACATCTATATACCATAAATTCTCCAAGCGTACTTCTCATTTGTTTCTCCGAATATCATATGAATGTTACTGTTAACAGGGGATTAAATGGGCTCCCTATCTCAACACCATGGATTTGCTTTTGTATGCGTTTTCTTGGAAGGTGAATCTAATATTTTCTGTACATAATAAAATGATGTCTCTGATGTAATTGACAGGAATAGGTAAGTTTATCCCATTGCCTGTGATATAATCGCAAATAAAATCACCATGAAGAGGAACACTGGTGAATTAAGATTCTGTGTCGATTGAGCACATAACCTTTTCCTGAATGTCCAAGGTGTCTAGCATATCGGTCAGATCAAATGAACTTCTACAGAATGATTTGGTAATGAGTTTCTTGCAAGTGTAAGGACCTCTGTAATCCATTTTGCGATGTTTTGGTAAGGATCATTCGATATGTCTAAGATGGTTCTCAGTGATTTCTCAGTTTCTTGGAACTCTGGAACATCCTACATCCAGGAAGTATGCGATCCAATACCTTTAGGTTGATAATAAAGCTTTTCATTCATAAAACCATGCATTAGTTAAATCTGAAGTTGACAATTATTCTGCTTTTCCACAACCAAGACATTATCAGTAGCATTGTCCACCAGAAATTTGGACTGATCTTTGAGGATATCATTCATTTTATTTTGATAGTCCGATTTATTCTTGATGACAACGCAATCTCCCTTATCAGGTTTAAGGATAATAAGATTATCTTTTTCGTTTAATTCCTTTAGTGTGGCGGAGTCGTGTACTTTTGATAAACCATTTTTCCGGTTCATTCTCCGAAATACAAATTGGTGAGGAATGTCCACCAGTCTGACTTTAAACCAGTCCGAGTGATCTTAACTAGATGGAGTTAATTCAGAGATTTGGCCATAGGAGTTTTCATATTATGACAGGACCTCCGTTTTGTTTATACTCATAGGGACAGTTTTGTATTTTAATCAATGCGATAATGATTCAAAATATAGTTGGGACAGAGTGCAAGTAGATAAATTAATTATTTGCTGGTGGATATCTTGCAGAAATTCCAAAATATGATTCGTGTCTTTCAAAGATTTCGTTAATATTTGTTTCTTGGAACTTATGGTCTTTTTTACCATATCATTGCAAAATACAGTGAATTTAATTCGTCATACTGAAGAGAAATTATCCATAAGGCGATTAAGCCTTTGATATGTTTTTGATAAATTTCGAAAGTTTGTCAATATTTTCATCAATTTTTAATTAGACACGATGCTGAATGTTTGACAGTGAAGATTTTGACTTACTCCGACGTATTTTATTATTGTTAACCGTGTTAGTTGTAAAGCGGTTGTGTAGAAACAACGAAATGATATCATCTCGCGAAACTTGTCTTCTCAATTCCTTATTCCAATTTATCAAAGGGACTAATTGTTCTTATGTGTTGAAATATTAATGTGGATTTGTGGCCATATTTGGAACTACGAATTACACAGCTAATTATGACATATATATCATATATATATATCATAAATGTCATCACTTTCAAAACTGAAAGTAATATATATCAATCAGCATAAAATTACAGCATGAAATTCACTTCAGCGTTCATCTAATCATTCTATCACGTCGAACACAATGATGACAGACAATATGGAATCGATCGAATTTCCATGTTACTTGTACCGTGTTCCAATGCATTCAATTCAATAATTCTCCATTTATTGGACTCATCATCTAGTGAATCAATATTAATTACTGAATGACGCTTCGAACACAGTTTCTGGTTCAAGATCATGACTGATATGGTAAGGAGAAATAAACTGCATTAGAAACGTCACCCACTGAGTAATAACGTCTCACTGTTCGATGCATCTAGTTACACACTGTCACACTGCCTGACTTTTACATATACGCCATTTGAAATGAACCAGTTGCTATTTGTAGACGTCGCGAGGAGGTTGAGTATACCCAAGGATGGTGTTTGGTGTTTGTTTCTGATCTGAATTAGCCAACATCTCGTTCCCTATTCTATTTAATGGGATTGTCAATAAAAGAGTGGCCAAAACGAAACTTATATATAATGTCGAGCATTCGTCTTATTGGATAGTTAACATGTTCACATCTTTTATAACTTAGTCAAAAGGACTTACTTGTGTCATGATCAAAAACCTGCAAACATTCGTGACGATTGACAAAAATTCAAGGATGGCTGACGCAGAAGCGAATAAAACGAATCCCTTCAGATTCAAAGGTAGTAGTTGTAGAGTCAGTACGACTATCAGAACTGTGACCACAACTGTCGGAGCCAGTGATTCCAATCAATACGTTCTATCGAAGGATGTCAAGGTGGCAGCCAAGCACACAGACCACAGTATAACCTATAACAAGAGATAGACGAAAACAATATAGAAAACATAAGAATATTTGCGTTCTTATAAATTCGGACATACTATCTGCATGATATACATCGAAAATGCAAGAATTAGCAAACTACACTACAACACAAGAATGATGTTATTACCATCACCAGTGGAAGATAACAGTTCGCACTACAGAAACCCTCAAACTGTATGCCCCAAACTGTGTGTCATTGTGTCATCAGTTGTTCACCAGTATTGCAACGACAGTGATCACATGCTGAAGTAATCGTCAACCATTTGTAAAAAATTTATATTTGTAAAGTCTCAGCGAGATTGAAATGAGTAATTCCAACGTTTCGTTCATGGCGAAGACTGATAGCGCGAACTGTCATAGCACCCCCACGACGAACGTCAAGGGACTGATGATGAACGTTTCGTTCGGCAATCTGGTCCGAACTTCTTCAGGGAAATTAATCGAAATTAACATTACATAGGTTTATATATAAAAAGGAACATCATTTGATTTTAAAAATTTGTCCAATCATAAGTCATTCAAAAAGTACCAACAAGTATAATAAACAAAATATTTATGAGCTATGATCAAAATTTGACCTCGGACTTACAAATATCGGTCTACCTTTGTTAAACACTTTAAACAGAGTGTGTATGTGTGTGTGGGTAAACAGTTGCAAAACATTTCTTAACGTTTCCATTAGAAGATATGGACAGTCGGGAATTTTGAACAAGTATTAATAATTAGTGATACATATCCATTTTTATTTATTAATAAGGATTTTTCTATGCATCAGCTAACATCACGCCTTCATGTCTGTTCAAACTGCTAGTATCTAGAATTTTATGATTAGACGTATTTTCAAAATTATGGTGTTTAGGATTCGAGTTTAGTATAAGCACCCTGTCGGACTTATTGCTTTGCCTTCTTTCTGAAGATTGAGCTGCTTTATTCGACCTACTGGAGTTGTCAGGTGACTCGACATCTACGGATTTCGGATATGCATTCTGTTGCAGACAACGGAGAGTGAAAACACGATGATTGTGCCAATTACACAGTTTCTTTGTTAATTTAATTCGATTGCAAAATAATTCAAATGAACTGTCGTCAAGATTTGACAGAATAGTTCTAAAATATTTACAAATGTCTACTTCTCACTCGGCGCCCAAATATTTTAGAACTATTCTGTCAAATCTTGACGACAGTTCATTTGAATTCTTCGTCAACCAGTCTAGGACTTCTACATTGACAGGCTTGTCTCTCAAACCTGGTGGAATTCTGTTAGCTAGGAAATAGTATACACGTGACATTGAAAGGTATGTTTGTAGATGAGAACTAGATGCTTTCATCGCACTATGAATGGAGTTGGAATGACTAGTCATGCATGAAGTGAAAATATAAACATCTCATTCATTTGTGATGAACTCAAATGAAGTCAGAGTCAACCAGTAGAAAAAATGATAAAAACCTGCCAACTGTGTTATTTCAGTGAACTTCATGGCAAAATGTGATATTGTGGCGTGCGTTACTGACAAGGGTTACAAGCAGTATATACATGCAGATATGAACATGTGTATGAGATGCAACATCATTGGATTGCAGAGAGGTGGATCTAATGAGGAAGAGAAATAATGAACGGCTCATGTGAAACAACATGGAAAACAGGAGAAGGCAGATGAAGGAGCGGAATACATAAGACATGAGCAAATTAAGACTTCAATACAAGGTAGAAGTATTTTGCTTATATCTGTACATCTAGTTGTCAACAAATAGTTCCGTTACCAAATTCTCTTGTGTTCTGCAGTGACAATATCATTATAAGGTTGCAGAAAGCATCTGTCAGAGAGTGTTCAACGCGATTCTTTACAGACAGCTTATTTACTAGCTAACTGCACATGCTGCTTCATTGTATTGTCTGAATGCTCAGGAATCGTTTATTATTCAATCTTCTTTCATATAGCTTGGTATCTACGAGGAGTTTAAGTCAATCAGCCTCACTTCTGTTTCCAAATACACAGGTGAACAAAGAAAGAGAGTAAGGCTAGAATTGGCTCACAGAGATAGAATGTGATTCCACATTACACGATTTTGTTTTTAATGTAACACAGTGTAGTAAAAGCAGACAACAATTATATTGATGATAATGGTAGCATATATAGAGGTAACAACAGCATGGGCTATTAATTGTAGAAATGAGTAGATGAGCTAACTAGATACATATGTGCACACATGATTCTAAAATACTCCATCTAACAACCATCATCTACACACATATTAGTGACAATCCCGCTCGATTTCATATTGTTCGGTTAAATCATTTTGACACTCACGTAATTTGGAGCATTATGCGAACAGGAAGAAATTTCGACCGGACTCGCCTCACGAATACAGACAGAAAGAACAGGAAGACACCGAGTGAACTGAAATCAATTTACAAAGATGGAATATTTATCTGAATAAGTATAGAGATAGTCGAAATGATTTATCACGTGATTAAAGTCACCAGGTAATATTTTGAAATCTTCATTTTTCAATAATAATGACTTCAGATCTGACTGTGTTCGTGTATTAAATCCAATCCTCTCATTTGAAGCTGATTACATAGATGGAATGCACTGCATTTGCACTCCAATTCATAAGTCTAATTCTTGGCATAGCGATTGGTATAGCATTGTAGTTTGATCTCAGTAACTGACTGCAGCTACACTATTGAAGGATTATATTCGAAGTAGAATACATCAAGTTAGTGATGTACTATGGAGAGATAGAAATGGAGTGGTAATACGCTCACCACTGCGTCACCTACTTTCAGGCTGCTCCATACCCAGTCTACAAAACTACAGATTACTACCCATTATTGTGAATTTACAAATATGAAAAATTTGCATGGACGATACTTCTACAAGATGTGACAAAATCACTGACATACATATCATAATTAAGGCGAATGAAGATTTCATTCCTACGACCAATTTTCCAATCACATTCCTTCATTGTTTTCTTTAAAACAGGATTGTCTGGATCTCTACAGAGAGAGTTATAATGAATTCCAGCGAGTCAGGCGCATCTTGCTAGAAACACATGTGATATCATCAAATAGTACAACAGGTGTCATCTTTCAGCATTATGTGGATGGCGCTAGCGATTCGACAAAAATTCGAACAGTATGAGAAGCTGTAGATTGTTCAGTCTAATATTCTACCAAGATTATAAATTCTTTTCAGTTTCTAGCAGTTAGTTAACTATCATCACTCTTAAATTTCCCTTCTGCAAATTTCGCTATCATCCGTCTTCTTATTTTATGGCCTGCATACCGATCAAGTATACACCCAACCACCTTGATTGATTCTCATCTAAGAATAATGAACACATTTTCCAAGTTGTATTCTCAATGTGGAATGAATTATATTGGTGTTCATGCCCACAGTTTCCGCAGTTTCAAGCATTCAAGTAGGAAATCTGTACAAATAATCAGCACTAAATACGGTTCTCTGACGATTGTTGTTTCAGTCACGAAACAAATGCAAAAGCAAAACAAATTGAACATCAGAATATCGGAAGAAGAATTCAAAAGTCTAAGCGTATTGCTTCCTTATGACATGAGCTGAAAATACACACACTGATGTTCTGTCCTTTACATTTCAGTAGTCTTTGCAGTTAAGTTGAAATGTACGCTGAGACGTTATAATCTCCTGTATTATCAGTGAATTTTAGTTGTCATGGTGTACAGACACTTATTCAATGATCAATAGGTGACACTGAATAAAGAACTCACAAAATGATATACTCCAAATAGATATGTTCCATGAAAAATTCAGATAGTTCGTCCCTGTAAATCAAAGTAATGTTTCAACATTTACTTTATTGAATTCTACTTTCTCATAAACACAGCGATGATCACAGCTTTCGTCACCACCATCACCACTAACTGGATTATGAACTAAGATTTTAAAAACAAAGTCTTTTTAACAAACCACGATATTCCTACCCATGGATAACTGAAGGCACTCACTGATTGCTTCTCCTCACTCAGGTATGTTGAAGGCGTAAAAGATGAGTCAAAGTGTACCATTTTCTGGTGTCCTAGAAATATTTCTAAATAGAGAAGAAATCTGAAGATGTATATCCGATCAAAATCAATTGATCATGTTAGAATAAAGATTACGAATACGATGCGAGCATGAGGCTGCGTGGATTATTTCCCTCCGATATTATTAGCATCAGTGTGAAACGAATCGGCTTGTCGGATTTGAGAAGAATGAAATTATACGAAACTATTTATCACAACTAGCTACTTCGTTTGTGCGTTTGTGAGTTCCATAAAACAGAAATCGTTCATTATTTGGAAGGATGAACTTCAATAAATTAGGAAACCTGAATAGAATCTAATTCGATATGTGAAAAGATATTTGAGAAGTAACACAATTAAATTCGTTTTCTATAAGTATACATTTCGACATATTTGGTCATACATGCATCAATAATGAATAAAGTCATAAATATGACTCTTGTCTACCAGAATGGAGATCTTCGATGTCAACACTGGCTTCATCCATGAGACATCAATGAATTCTGAATTTAAGGGACTATGATTTATATTTTCTATAGTTTGGTTTGTAAGGATTAGTTATGTTTTACGAGTTGATCACGGACTGATATCAGTTAGAAAACCATTGAAAACCAGGGAGTACTGGACAGCTGCTGTTTCATCCTAGTTTGGGAACCATCGGCGGTACGCACCCACTGGAATCCGAACCCAGGACCTTCCGGTTACAAGGCAAGCTCGTATACCATTCAGCCACTGGAACCCGATTCAGTGACTCATGAATTCTAACTTCTACCAATTCGTGATTTAGCGCGACCCTCTAACTGATATCAGTCCGTTATCAACTCGTAAAAGATAACTAATCCTTACAAATCAAACTATGGAAAATTAATCTGATACTCGCTAGTGACTTGCTACAGGATGAAGCTTCCTGGAGTTCTAGTGAGAAGTCATGACCAGTGAGGTCCAATTAGATATCACGTGTGTGGATGGATGTCCCATCAACGACAATGGTTGGGGTCGCGCTAAATCACGAATTGGTAGAAGTTAGAATTCATGAGCCATTGAATCGGGTTCCAGTGGCTGAATGGTATACGAGCTTGCCTTGTAACCGGAAGGTCCTGGGTTCGAATCCCAGTGGGTGCGTACTGACGATGATTCCCAAACTAGGACGAAACAGCAGCTGTCCAGTACTCCCTGGTTTTCAATGGTTCTCTAACTGATATCAGTCCGTGATCAACTTGTAAAGTATTATTTATATCCTTTGTAACCAAAGGCGGACAATAATAATAATAACAATGTAATAAACTGCATGATTTCAATGCAAACCTCACTGACATCTTGATTAAGCATATTCATTAAACCATGATGAGATTTAAAGGCAAATAGGTAACAAGAATCAGCAATCATCCCTTAAGAATCAATTGAATCACCCATAATTAACAATAATGATTAAGCTGAAATTCACGTACGTTGAGAATCACCTCAATTATTCTTTATGCCATTGAAAACATTCATGTTTTCTGTTGATATATATATTGTGACTTTTATGACGATAATCGATATGGTAATATGTGTTGATTGGTCCGAGTTCATTCTGTTATCACATCTCATATGAAAATAGGCGTTTGTCACAATAGTCGAATAAAGTGTGTTGGTTTCAATGTCTTCATACACATGAACCTACAATGTCGATATGCGACTCAAAATAAAAGTAAGCGAAGTAATTATCAACGATTTTTTACAGACTGAATTTACTATTGAGGGTGCAAAGGTCTTTTGTCGAATGATAATGGTTATTTCAGTTTGAACAAATCGTTAGATTTTCTCATTGATTCTGCTATCTTGATGAGAATGAAGTGTGAAGTGGAATCAACCCTCCATTATAAGACGAATTCATAGTTCTCATAAGACAGTTAGTGAATGCATATATCCTAGAGAATCGAATATATGAATGAACATTCAACGTGAACTTATTTCCCACACATTTTAACGAATATACACTTCTACTGGCAATCCCTTCGAAATGACTTTCGAGGGATGGAAATAAATTCTCTTTCTCATGTAATCAAAGAATCAATAATGAGTAGAACGAATATTCGTGTTAAACAACAATTACATTAAGAGTTACTGACTAGACTCCGGACAATTTGGCATATAATCCCGGATATGAGAACAGCTAACTGGGACTCCAGGTATCCTATAGTGTTTGCCTACATTCTTGTTATGCCACTAACTGTTTGATCTATGTGTAAAATCAATGGAGAAGATTGCTATGTTGTCACAAATTCGTTTTGATTAAGAATAATATGAATATTTCATGCAGGGTACCTGCAGTGTAAACTGTTCGATGAAGATGTGAGCACTTTTCACAAACTGCTTACACCATATCAGTTCTCATGCTCAAAATATGTGGATCCTGCTGTAGGAGTTTCTGTCTCACTGTTTCTACAGACAAACACTGACCGACGAACAAGCCACTATCACAGTTCTAACATACACTGAAATAACAGTGGAAAACATGTCGAACAAACAAACAAACGACTTTAATTTAATTCATTTTTCGCTTCTAATTTTATATTGAATCAATTGACACACTGCAGAAAATCAAAGGATCATTCAGTGTTCAGAATGAAGAGAATAGATTTTAAATTGGTCATTAATAGAAGTACAGTGAATAAAATTGCTTGTTTAACATTTTTGAATGTGAAGAATAGAAATTGGAAATGTTTGCATTATTGTTTCTCTTTATTGGCACTCCATGATGGAAAGCAGATTAATATTTGCGTGAACAAACATATCATCGAACACCAGACGATAAATGCTAGGAACGTTGATGAGCATTGAGGTGACAGACGCTCCAGAATTAATTGTCGTTTATTGACAAAGATGAACATCATCTGTAAAGTGAATAGACAGAACACATTTTTACATTGAAAAGAATATCTTTGATTTATGTGAGTATGCTAAAAATTTACAAAATGTTAGATTGTATTCTGATACTGGTTATCTTTCAAAGTATGAACAATTCGCATTTCATCCCATCAAGAACATATGAGGCGGCAACAAAGAGATTCCCTCATTTCGCAATTTCACTTCAAAGCTTCACACCTATTTACAGTATCTATACATGCAATGTAGATCAGCGACAGGGGTAAGACGAAATTACCAATTTGTAATAAGCTAAATCAACTGGATTGGTAATAATATCATCTAGACGCACCCATGAACACATGCCAACATGGTTGTCACAAGAACAACGTAGAACAGTCAACAGCTCAATACTAGAGCGTATGATAACCTCTGATTACACACCATCGGCACAGACTTCATTCGAAAACATATACAATGCCAGACCGAGCCACTCAAAAGGATTTCGCCTACAAATTCTTCAGGCAGCTAGCGCCTTAGCAATCCTTCAAGAAAAACCTGAACTTTGTGTTCAGAAACGTTTCATCCATCCTCTTTTATAAATATGGCCTTCACTGTCTTCCTGAAAACCTAACTGTATAATAGGCTCAATGTAGTCTGCTTTGAGGTTTTCGAATCACATATTCAGTCTTTTGTTCCCATTTCTCATATCAACTATTTTCAAACGACTATTCATAACCTAACCAATGAGTTGTCACCCCTTTTGATTATATCACACTATTCCTACTTTTTCAAAAATAGTTATTATTTATCTATTTTGATTTTCTTTGTTTGTAAGTGACAATATATTTTCCCCTCTGTTGTCAGTCCATACTGATTTTCGATAAAGAAAAGGAAGACGAAATTTGCAGTATAAAATGATATCATTCTATTTCACAGGTTTTCATCAGCTGTGAAATAGAATGATATTATTTTATACTGCAAATTTCGTCTTCCTTTCTTTATCGAAATTTATCAAGGGAACCAGTTGTATGAAGTTCTTGAAAAAACATGCTGATTTTGATGTGAGAGTAAGTTCAACTTTTGAACTGTGTGAAATATATTTGTGATGGAATCGGAGATGAATATAGACCAGATGAAAAAACTTCCTAATACAAGTTACTATTTCACAGACATCATGAGGGTCATTTATGATATACGCATGTGCAGCGCCGAGATAACAATGGCATTCAATGCGCTGATGAAATCAACAACTTACAATGAGTACAAACAGGCAGGACAGTACTCCTTGTACAGTGAACAGCTCCTAAATACAAAGCAAAAGAGTAAAGAATTAGTTTATTGATAAGTTTTGGAAATCATGCTTCATTTTTCTGTGCACAAAACTATATTGACACATCTAGTGATACATGGATAGCAGTGTTAATCACAAAATATTCTCAAAGATTTGTTCATGCAATGATTACGATGTATGCGGTCTGTGAAATGAATAACTTATATTTGGAAGTAGATCAGTCACTGTGTCATGTTGAACCAAGTGGACGGAATATATTATCGTGATAGACAGTAAACGACATGAATGTAGATGATTGTACGTCATGTAAAATAACCATCCATCACTTCAATGTTTTACCACAAAGAAACTCTTGTCAAGTTAGATTATGACAATATTTGTGATAGTCATCACAGAATTAATTGAACGTTATAATTATGTCGGGTAACATAGTAACCCTGTCAAACTGATCATCGTTCAGTGATGTTGAATCTAGACCAAGTTTCATCCTACGCTATAATTACTCTGAAGACACCTTTCATTTCTTCATAATTAACAATAATATTATCAAATAAAATTACATATTTTTTGTCAGTGAACGCCGCAGCTGCCTCAGCGAATACCAAACACATAACAAAAAGTGTTGTCGTCAGCAAAACAAACAATCCTTTTTCACTCAATGGTGGCAGCTTTAAAGCCAACATAACCGTGATGACCGATAGCAAAATTGTCACACCCAGTGACACTAATCCAGGAATCAAAATCATGGGCCCCAAAAAGGCAGAGAAGCACACAGACCACATTGTAACCTGTAACAAAATGGAAGCAGAAATAACAGTAATGTTTAATTAATTGAAGTCTGATAAATGACTCTTCACTACTGCTTAGAAATCCATACAAGAATGAAAGCCAGCTGGAGTATTCGCCTAAATATTCATAATTCTGTATAAATCACCCGATGCTGTGGTATGTTTACAGCAGATCAGCAAGATTACTCGGGGTAAGTCAGAAAGAAAATATCACATCATCTTATCACCGTATGGTCTAACAGGCAACCCTGACGCTTTTGTAATGGATCCAAAGAAAGTGAAATAGCAGCAGCCATTTCAGATGAAATCATCGCCCATTGAGTGGCACTCTAGTCTGGAAGATAGGATGGGCCAGCAGTGTAAATATTTACTTTCGCATCTTAATTTATCGTGTGGGTAGACTTGAAATAGTGAAGAGGAAAATGAGTGCAGCAAACTGTACAGAAGTTTAATTGAGTGTGCATTCCAGTGATTTTAATTTTACAGTTGCTGCTCGAGGAATAAAGCAAATATGTATCATAGTAATTTCCATGCTTGGTTAGTTATCCTGACTACGTCCATCTTCTAAAGGAGTTTATGTTTTATGTTATTCAGCGACTGCCTTAGTTGTCAAAATGAATGTATCGAATTGAAAACGTAAAATTGATATACAACAGAATTGCAGTTGCAGAGAACTGTAACTTCACTTTAATTGATTTTGAATATGCTCACAAATCCTATTCATTTCTACACCCTTTAATTTCATTGTACATATATAGATCCCCTCAACAGTTGACGCGTCAACAAGACATATAATACAACATTCACAATGTGTAACAGAAACACGACTGATAAGTTTGTGGAAGTATTTGGTCAAATCTTCATCCGAAAAAATGCAATTTTGTTTATTTTATGACCGTTTGTAACTCAAACATAATTTGACATTAGTTGTTATAAAGTGTTATGATTGTCTGTTTCAAAATCACTGGGATTTATATGAAAATAATTTTCACGTATGTCTTCTTTTCACCCTGTCTACAATTTCTGTGGAAGTATTCCGTGAAATGTCGATCAGCGTTCATAAATTCTGTTTGAATAATGCGTGTGTTATAACATCTCCTAGTATATATCCACCAACATGAATAATAGCTTACTTAGCTTTACAGAAGCGATTGTTATCAAAAGACTTTAGTCCAACCTATGGATACAGCAGAGAGAGGTAGTGTGACTAATCTCTCACTTCCCTGCCTGGTAACTGAAATTGTTTTGATCTATTGCGCACCATTCCACTCAATCTTGATTTTCTTTTTTACTCATTGAGGTGAACTCACTATTCGGGTTTACTATTCACTGTCACCATCCTAAACTCTAAACCATGATATGTATCTATTAATTTTGTTCTTCTATCCTGTATTTTATCTTTAGTTCATTCCAGTTAAACACACATATTTGAATTCCACATCCGTTGTCTAATCACTACATAAATAGTTACTCTCTAACATTGAATGATTGTCTACATACATCACCCGTGAAATTAAGCTGCCTATACTCTCTCTTCCTGTGTATAACGTGAAATCATTGTAGAAAATAAGTTCAGAAATTCCGTAAAATTAATGATTTGATTTATTTAGAATGTACGCAGTACAATAGAATCCGCGAAATAAAACGACGTCTCACTATCCTGCAAATTGGTTGGTTATTTCTTAATTCGGAATAACAATATCGTGTTGTGAATCAAATGGGCGATTAATTGAATGCATTTATGGTGACTGTGGACGACTACAAAACATCACAGTTACGCTTCTTTGGTTCTATTCACAAAATGGTGTAAACTCTTACGGAACCATGGCAGATAAAAATAAAATGATACTCACTGTTAATCCAAGCAGTATGCTAACAATGAGACAGTGCATTTGAAGCTTCTTCACGGAAAGAAAGAGAAGTAGTGGGATGAAACCACCTAGCCTAAAATGAATTCACAAATGTCGAACAGCAATCTCAATAACTACACACTTGATCAAAAATATTCATTATCAAATTACCTCATATCAAGCGGTAGTTGTCAAATAATCAATATTTGTTGAGCAGACACAAGACCACAAAGATAGACAAATAAAAATAATACGATAATCTTAAACGCATGGATTTAGTTGGAATAATACAAAAAATAGAGTGTAGGTCTCTATTTCCACACCCACGTTTATTGTCTCCAGTGGATTCATAAATACAATTGCACAAATTCAGTAGAACTTCACTCAAATATTCTTTCTCTCTACCCGGCCGATAACTGCTACCTTGCCGTGGTGGTCGGGCTTGAATGCCGCAGTGACCCAACAAGCTAAACTGGCTGGGACTCATGTCCCTGCAGGTCCTACCATGCCAGGAAGGTTGTTTGGATAGCGGTTAGACCAAAAACAGTTACCATGGGGTACATGGGCCCCAGAATCCAATCGGACCAAATGGCGTACGAACCTATATGGGTCACCGGCAACCATGGGAACGCAGCACCTGACGCTGCTCCGCTGCCTTGTGGATTAGACTCCAAGTCAAAGGCTCGGGGGTTGGTCCCTTAAGAAAACCACCTGCTTCGGTCTGGGCGCCCGGGCAGTATCTCAGCCCTCACACAATAAATGAAATGAAGCGACAAACTATTATTGAAACTCACCGCGTGCTCGTAAAAATGATTCCAAGAAATAATGATACATCAATCAACTTATGCCCTTCCAACCCTAATTTTATTTTCAAACTTAGTTTCCTGTATTTTAACTTTGCTCACCTTAACTTATTAACCTTCGACAACCTTTCGCCTTTGTTTGGATTCCTAGCCTATCTGTGTTGTTTCGAGATGTTAGTGAGTAACCCTCAAAATGGATGTCTTCAATGTGACACCTAACACAGATATCCTGAAACCGCGTGCCGCTTTCAAGCTGGCCACCAACAATGTTCGAACGCTGATGCAAATCGGACAACAGGCAGGGTTGGTAAGAACGTTGGAAAGCCTCGCTATCGATGTCTGCTGCATTTCGGAGACTCGCATTCAAGATCCCAGTGAAGTGCTTCGATTATCCTCTCCATCTGGAGGTTCTAGTAGTAGGTACCACCTGCGCTTGTCCGGGGACCCTGTGGCGTCGGCATCCGGCGTAGCTGGTGTCGGCGTCGCACTGAGCGCTAGAGCCGAAGCTGCACTGCTCGACTGGATTCCCATTAACAGTCGTTTATGTGCTGTGAGGCTTAGCGATCTCTTGAGACAGGCGGGTTGGAGGGATATCGTAGTGCTGGCTTGGGACTTGAATGCACGGGTCGAGCGTCTGAGCTCAGAGGAGAATCGTCTAGGTGGTCAATGGGGACTACATGGTCGCAGGTCAGATAATGGGGACCGTCTTCTGCAGCTTTGCGCGGATCGCAACCTATTTCTGGCCAGCACCAACTTCCGGCACAACCATCGCCGTAGCGCTACCTGGCGTCTTCCCTCTGCGAACCAAGCTTGGACTCAGATCGATCACATTGCTGTCACTTTCCGGTGGCGAGGATGCATACAAGACTGTCGCTGCTTCTGGAGCACATGCCTGGACTCCGATCATGCGTGAGTGTGTGCCAAGTTCGTCTTGAGATTTGGTGGGGTTCATAAAAGGTGTCGTCTAAACGTTGATGTTAGCAAACTAGTAGCACCTGCTACTTGTTTGAAATATCAGAATGAGTTACAATCAATGCTTGTCAGCAACCCCCAAAGTAGTATAAGTGAACATTGGCTCCATCTGCAAGGTGCCATGCAAAGAGCTAGTGTAGCCGCTTGCGGCTTGAAAGAATGCTCCGCCAAAAACCACTGGATTTCTGCGAGTTCCTTGCAGCTCCTGGATGAACGCCGGTCCATTCCGGCTGGCAGCGAATACAGCAATAAGCGAAAGGCGCCGGCGCGCAAGATAAGAAAGTGTTTACGTAAGGACCGAGAAGCCTGGTGGTCAGAACGTGCAGGTGAGATGGAGGCAGCTGCTGCATCTGGCAACAGTCGGAAGCTGTTCCAACTCATCCGAGCCACCGGCAGCAAGAAACAAGGTGTCAGCGAGACGGTCTGTGAGGCAGATGGCACGCCAATTACCAGTTTGAAAAGACGCCTGGAACGCTGGGCAGAGCACTTCGGGAAACAGTTTAGCTGGCCACCAGCTTCAATGTCTGCTGTCATTAGCCCCAGTGCTCCTTGGTCGGTTAATACCGACCCACCCACCGAAGCGGAGGTCCGTAAGGAACTCCAAGTGTTAAAACGCCATAAGGCGCCCGGCCCAGACAATTTACCCCCGGCTCTTTTTAAAGATGATGGCGAGACTCTCACAATGGCTCTAACTGGCTTGTTCAGGAAGGTATGGGAAACTGAGAGTGTACCATCAATGTGGAACGAAGCCATCATCGTCCCTGTCTTTAAAAAGGGTCGACGTAATTCGTGTGACAATCATAGGGGTATCAGTCTGCTACCAGTCGCGTCTAAATTATTGGCTTCTGTCTTGCTTCGCAGGCTGTGCAAAATACGTGAAGGATTGACTCGCGAAGAGCAGGCTGGGTTTCGTTCAGGTCGTTGATGCATTGATCATGTGTTCACCCTTCGTCAGTTGTTGGAACACCACCACACGTATTGCAGGCCAACGATCGTTGTGTTTCTTGATATTAGGGCTGCCTTCGATTTGTTGGACAGAACTGTGCTCTGGAACTGTCTGTTAGAGAGAGGTGTACCTGAGAAATTTGTTAACATATTGAAAGCCCTATACAGAAACACCTCAGGTAGAGTGAGGGCATACAACCAACTATCATCACTGTTCCCAACCAACAGTGGGGTTAGACAGGGTTGCCCAATCTCTCCATTTCTCTTTAACTTTGCCATCGATGACATTCTGGAGTCAGCTCTGAAAGATGTGTGTGAAGGTGGTGTAGATCTGCTACCTGGAGATAGACTTTTCGACCTCGAGTATGCAGACGATGGGGCATCATCGCGTGAGTAATTCTGAGGTTTGGCGGCGTGTGTTTGAACACAGTGGAGATCACCATTCATTGAGTGTCGTCATCTGGAAACACCAGCTCCGGTGGCTTGGACATGTGCTGCGAATATCATCCCAGAGGCTTCCGTACAAGTCTCTGTTCGCTAGCCCTGGGACGGGATGGAAAAGGCGGAGGGGTGGTCAGTCCGTGACGTGGCGTCGTGGGATGAAGGATATTTGTGCTAGATTAGCGTCGGTTGGTGTGTCACGACTCCCTGGTTGGGGTCCGCGAGATAGCTCGAATCGATGGCTCGAAACGTTATCGGATATGGCCAAGAATCGTAATCAGTGGCGAACGTGTTGCAATTTCCTTCTTTCTTCCCTTCCTGATGATAGTTAACGAATACTGTTTGAACTTGTTAAACATGACTGTTTTCCTTCCTGATGAAGTTCTTTATTCGTTTTCTACCTATATTTTAATCTATGTTGTTTTATTATTATTGTGTGGTGCATCTTTCTTGGTGCCATATTGTACCACGTTTTTCAGGGTATAAATAAAATAAATCTTTCTCTCTATGTCTAAATTCTTGGTGTTGTTAACATCGTCCTGGTATTCTTCATCCTTGCAATACACTGGATGTACCAATTTCCCCATCTCTTGCGTATTCCAATTACTTGAAATACATTGTCTCCGTCAGATATCAGCGTGATGGGTGAAGATCCACATAGCTACTGTGTAAACTGTTTTGTAGCACAGTTATTCTTGTCTCATCCAGTTTCGTGGAATTGTCTTTATACATGCACTGCAGTGACTAGGTAACTTCTGACGAAATTCTTCCAATGCATATATATCATTGTACACCTAGCTCAATTCCCGCGTGCTGAATTAACTGGTATGATATGATATCCTACTGCTAAGGACACTGAGGTTCACTGTACAGAGGTAGTTGTTTATTCTGAGTATGTCATCGAAATTTCTATGCCCACTGACTATATCATCTTTAATCTCATCCAAATCTTCGTAGAATCAAACACACACACACGATTTCGAATACTCACTTTCCATATGATATCAGTTTTGACATCTTCATTTCTCTATCACTTTCATTGAATTTGCTATTTTCAAAATAACGTCTTCCTTTCCAATGAGTACGCATGAATCACTACATGGTTTCAGAGTGATAGTTATATAATATTGAACTATTTTAGTTTTTGATACTCCCAATCGAACGTTGAGTGCAGAAATTAACAATCTCCACTAGTTTTCCCATCTATTTGACCTTATCTGTGTCTTCTCATATTCTGTGAGATGATCTTGATTGTGAGAATCTATTCGAACACAACAAACCTCACTGACACCATTCTGTATTCATCCTTCATGCTTTTGCTTTATTTGTGAATCCATCATGAAAAATCATTCCCTTTTATTCTTCTCAGTCATAAGCTGATTTGGTTTCATGTATTATAGAACTCAGCAGTGAGAAGCAACTGAGACATCATGAATTCAAATGAAGTCTAATTGTCCTGCAGCTATCTCTATCATCAAATTGAGGGTAATGAAATGTGAATAAATGCAGGTTGTTATGATATAAAAAGAAAATATTCGGAGGGCTTCGTCGTGTAACGCTAGAAGACGAAGGACTTGGTTAAGGAATGTTTATTTGCAATTTGATGTCTCCATCTAGCCAAGTAATCTACACCTTATCTTCAAATCACAATTTGCACAGATCTTCCATGTTGTGCTACTTCTCGCCCTCATTCATTCTGTGTTTCTTCGAGTTCCTTTCACGTCTCTCATGTATCTCCGCAACACTGGATCGTTTGCTTTCTCTGGCATCAAATCTGTCTACCTGCTATCTGATGTTTAATGTCGTTGAACATTTCTTGTGTGTATATATATGCATATATACTACTGAAAAATCGGGTCAGTAGCACACGCACCAATCAGACTGTTTGCTGAATTTATTCCAGGGTAACGTGAAATGATTTTGAACAATACGCAAGAGCTCACATTATGGTCAGTGAATAAATAAGGCAATATCCCTGTGTTCTGTGTCAAATATATTCTTCCCATTCTACAGTATGTCACATTACTGACTCCAAAGTTCTTCAGGTAGTGCAGGAATGCGCGTAAATTCCATGCAACATTTTAGTTAATTGTCATTTCCAATGAAATACATTTGCATATGTAGACATAAAATGCTGAATCATGTTAAATAATAAACTTACAAAATAAGATATTTCACGTAAGCAGGGTCCACGAGGAACTTGCGAATTTCTCCCCTACAAGACAATTGCAAGTTAACTTTAATTTAAGCTTACATTATGCTCAACAAAATGACGATTGCAACTGTTATCAACACCATCCATGTGGTGTCGGCGACGAACTAACAGTGAAAATCAGTTGAAGAAAGCATAATTTTCTCACCCAAATAACTTGTTTCACAGAGAATGGTTGTCCTCCCAGATGTACGCGTTTCAAATTCTTGTCAGATGTATAATTAAGTGCCATAATCGTATCAGCTGCATTTGTTTTCATATTTGTTCTGAGAAATGAAGTTAATAACAAAATTGAGAAAATGTAATGACATTAGCGAAAACATGATAGATTTAGTACAATATATATTCTTGCTTGAACTGACTTTCACATTACGTGATGAATTATTCAAAATCAATCAGAAAATGGCTTTTTGTGAAGATGATGAAATGTAATACCTAATGAAATTTTGAGATTAACGGTTACCTCTGACGCGTCAGTAGTTCAGTGGTAGAACGCTCGTCATCCGTGTACATGGTCTAGGGCTCGATTCTCGGCCGACCACTCCTAAACCTCTCTAAGCAAATTGCACTGCCGGTATAAAAGGAAGTTTGGGCGAGAGACCAACAGCTCCAACTCATAAGAACAAAACCACTGACACTGAATCTTCAGGGATAACTGAACAGCTTAATTCGATTCAGTATCTTCAGTAACCAACTCAGTCACTTCCGATTATATATCAAATAATGATAACGAGGAATCCAAATCTTTATGCCCCCATTCCACCAACTTAGCTTCATCTTAACTGTCAGAAGTGGTGAATCGCTATCAAACCATAATTTTGCAAATTAAATAAAGTTTCAATTCATGTCAGTCGAGGTTACAGTGAGGCCTGAAAAATATACAGCCAACAAACCGCATTACTCCTACACGAATTGACCATCAAAAGGAATAAGCGCATCATTTTTGGCTGACGCAACTTAAATGAGACTGTAATTTCACTCAAAAAAAAAACAGTAAACTCATGTCGGCCTTGTATGTTTATTAAACCACATCAATTGAGCAGTATCAATTCAACTACAGATTGCACATATGAGTTTGTTAGATCAAGGATTACGAAACCAAGACTGGTGTTCAATATTCTGCAATCGACGTGAAAATCCACAGAACTCGTCATAAGTCATGCTATCCGAATGTTTCACACTAATGTGCTTTCATCGCTTCCATATATTTCAGACACCTTATGTCTACCAATGAAATCATTTCCAACAGACTGTCTACTTTCACTGATAGCTGCCTCCGTTAGATACTGAAGATCAATTGGGTTGGCACAAAGCATGAACAACGAGAGACGCTGAAAGAGAGTGCATCATTGAGAAACTTATCACCGGAGAAATATGCAGAAGAAGGTGTAGATAAGTTGGACATAACCTGAGAAGACCACCAAGTGACGTCAGAAAACTAGCAGGCCTTCTAGTGGGAAACCAAAGAAAAGTGATTGGTTCTGGTGCCAGGACAAAATGGAGGAGACTGTGAAGATGAAACCTGCTAGGGAGTGGCGAAACTAGCCTAATGGGATAACAGAGAAACAGATGCAATGTAGGTGAACCGCAGAATCCATTAGTTCCACTAAGAATGCGTGGAATAAATAATACTAATAATAGTAATGACGATAAATCAGGTTTAGGAAAACCTCAATAAAATCTATACTCCTCTTCTTATTATGAAAATCGATAGACACTCCACAATCAATCAGAAATTAGACATACCGAGGAAAATAAATAATCAGTTAATTAAACCTTCAAAACGTAGCTCCTCTCTTGTAATCTCTCAGGTGGAATATGATCGCGTATTTGTGCATATATATTCATCAAATTTGTCGATAATTATCATTACCTTATTGATTGTTCATAATGCCTTACCTTTCTCAATGTGTTATCGCATCACGCACAAAGTGGTTTCAGTCATAATCATCCAGTCATGTGCGTTGTATGCCGCTAAAAAAGTTAGTGTAGCACTAACACACACAAACAAAATCTGTTGACGAGTGTAGTTATGAGCTAGTTCTTTCAAATCGAAAGTACCATTCAAAGTGCAAAGGTTTCACATCGAAATTCAAGGACGAAGTCACCTAACAAACAGACATCGAGAGTAATTAAAATAGATGAAACATAGAAAAGAATACATGAATTATGAAAACTGAAACAAAATAGTATGATGTGCTATATACTACTGAGTGATGGATTCAAGTAGGTGTCAACCATTCATGTTGAATGGAAGTTGCTGCCGTCCAGCTATAACCTGAAACTACTATTTTAGTTACATATACAACTTTTGTGATAAACATTCGCACCGGAAGATCTACGTTTCTCCAGCTGCTTTCATTAGCAAAAGTGTAAGAAGAAGACTACATTTGACATGTAAATGGCGTTGTTTTTGATTTGTGAGTGCTGAATGCAATTATCAAAATCAAGCATCTCATCTACTTGATAAACAAGATTCATGGCATAATATCCTCACGTGAAGGTATAATAACAAGGCAAGGTGAAGAATATCCTCAAATATACCGATGATATCAGAGTCTTATTTCCAACACTAATGTAAGATTAGTGCTTCCATTTGGTTCAGAGAATTGACACGTTCGTAAAGTAAATTGATTCCAATAGGCTGAAGGCTTCTGACAGCAGCTACATTACCTGGATCGATACTGGAGATCAGAGGGCCAGCAAGGATTAGCAATGTGGGACAATGCTGGGGGGTGAAATGATATGAACCAATTTGTTAAATTCAAGACCACTAAGAATCCTTTTGCAGTCTGAACACTAACTACTAAGCAGTCATAACTAATTCATCAGAGACATGTTGTTTCTTGGAGTACAAGGGATGGTAGGAACAAGTGAGTGCTGGAGACATGAAAATCATTCACAATGAGTAACGCAGAAGCATTCACTCTTTGTGATTTATCATATCCAATAAATTGCTTTCTCCTTCCATATTATTATACTTTTCCCTCACTCACACTTCTGTCTATAATCTCTCCCTCTGTTCAATCACACATTGATCTCTCTCCTCTTACTTTGTGTGCTGAATGCAGAGTGAGAGAAGGCAATACAACTGGAACACATTTGTGCAAGGTAGTTTGTGGTGATTGACAATTTCAATCCCGAAATACTCACTGTTGTTTGTTAATATTTATTAAATGAATTACAAACAATTCCGCCAAGTACAAATTCGTAAATTCATTTCTCTCTAAGTTGTTGACTGATTTCCTGTAATTCAGTCATTGCGAAATACTACTATTACAATTAACTATAACATTTTGGCGTCGCTAGGGAATTAAATAATCTTCGAAAGTTTCCTATGAATGGTTCACCGCGGGAAATTGCTGATTATCTTCAATACTTCGACGCATGGTGCATGTGGAAGAATGTTCGCGATGACAAAATTTCAGCTCATTTTATTACTGCTATTGGGCTAAATTCGTACAGCCTAGCAAAAGCTCTGTCACTGTCAGATAAATCAATTTCTCTGTCATATAATAAACTTCGTCAACATCTAACACAATACTTCTAAATAACAACTTTCGAAACATGGCAGAAAGCTCAGTTCAACAAACCTAATCGTGCTCCCAACCAGATCAGAGACTTTATTCTTCAGCTACAGATAAAAGCTTCAAAGTGCAGCTTTGCAGATCAGCTCCATACTCAACTACGCGATCGTCTAATTGCTATGATCGATATTCTGAAGTAAGAGAAAAAGTTGATTCAGATGCCTTTCTGCACAATTCAAACTGCTAAGGATTTATGCATTAAATATGAAGATATCAACAGTGAATTCGCAGCTCCCACTACGTCGGTGTCTCATGTCATGTTGTCCAAAGTTGATAATACAGGTTTTCATAAAAGGAAATCCAGTGTCATTCACATATGATGGAATGCAGACTGCAAGCAGAGACATCAAACCATGTTTTTCATGTGGAAAGATTCATCTACGAAGCACATTTCGTTTTCGGGTTGCTAAGTGCCATAAATGTGGTAAAATTGGCAACAAAAAGTCTGTTTGCAGAAGTTCAAACACTTGTGCTACTTATGATTCTCCCAAGTCGTCTGGTAAAATGCAGTCAAAGACTCTCAACTTTTCACAGCAATGGAACTTACATAATGAGAACCTTCACTACAAACTCAGGCAAAGCTAACTACTTTATAATTGATACTGGGAGTACTGCGTTTATAATTTCTAAGAAGGATTTACTATCCCTTCGTAAGCATGCCCAGCTAGGCCTGACTACTAGTTCCACCACAAGCATTACTGGTCATAAGCTACCTCGTGTTGGTACTACTGACAATGGTTTGAAATCAGACAGTGGTAGTTTTGTGAATGTCCTCTTTCTTGTTAGTGAATATGTTAAATCTTTACTAGAGATTAAAAGCCTTTAGATTGTTAAATGTCGAAATCGCACTATGCACTGAGTTGTTTGATGAATCTTTGTTCATAAAATTAGTTCGCCAATGTCCAAAGTGTTTGGTTGGCATGAAGATTCACCCCATCTCTCTTGAAAAAGAAGGTGATCCTGCCTTCCTATAGCGCCGAATAATTCCATATGGTTTCAGAGATGTAATTAAGAAATAGTTAGACAAGTTGTTTGAGCAGAGCATACTTGTGCCAGTTGAATCTTCGAATTGGGTTACTCCCATTGTCACGCCACTGAAGGCAGTTGGGAAAACACCGAGAATTTGTGGTGACTACCGCCTTACACTCTGTGGTTGTATACTACATCAAAGTTGTTCTCCGCTAGAAATTGAAGACATTCTCTACAAGCTGCATCGCTCAAAATGCATTCCAAAAATAGATCTCAAAGTGCTTATTTACAGATTCCTCTTCACGAAGTTTCTAGTACACTAACAACCGCAATACTCCAAAGTATAAGTTCCTGACTTTTTGATTCATGGTTTCACCTGCAATATTTCAAAATGTAATAAATCAGATGATAGATGGATTAGATGTTGTTGAGTCTTATCAAGACGACATTATGCTTCATGGTCCGAATATCGAATTTCAGGATTAATGTCTTTTAAAACTATTCAGGCGTTTCTGTGAGAAAAATGTTCTTGTTAACCCATCTAAATGTCATTTTAATTTGTCGTCTGTATCATGCTTGGGATACACAGTAGACTTCGAGGGTTTCAGACCTAATGCTAATTATTTTTTTTATTTTTTATTTTGGTTACAGCCTAATGCCACACCGTATTTTCAGTACAAGTATGACATTTTCAGCATGGATATCGGTAGCCCAAATTTTACAGGCCAACCATAGATATCAGGTGTGCGTCGGCAGGGGATCAAACCTCGGACCATGTGCATGGTCAGCGAGAGTCCTAACCACTGTGCCACTGTGGCACCCCTAATTCAAGCACCACCTAATATTATGTCGTGGAGATCATGGATTGGTACTCTTCATATTTACTCCAGATTTTTTCTCAATTTCACTCAGCCGTTATCTTCGCTTTTTGATATTGTCTCCAGTAAACAATTTGAGTGGAAACAACAACATCAGGATATCCTGAGGAAAACTTTGAAGTTTCTTGATAGATAAGCCCGTTCTCACTACAGATGCTTCTCCAATGCGTATAGCTGCAGTACTTGAGCGAAATGGATAATCTGTTATTTGTATTTCAAGACGTCTAATTAGGAAGGAACAAAGGTACTCACAAAGTCAGAAAGAGGCTCTAGCAGTTGTATGGGCAAGAATACGCTTGCACAAGTATCTCTCCCACATAGTTACTGATCATCAGGCTTTGAAATTCATTTACAATCCAGAAAAATCTTTGAACAGATCATCTTCATGTATGACTCAAAGATGGAATTTAGAACTAAGTGCATATGATTACACTATTGAACACAGATTGGTTAGGGATATACCTCATGCAAACTTCTCATCTAGCTTTTCATTATTTGAAAATTCTGCTAATGAAACTGATTGTTCGTTAGTTCATCCTTTAACTGTGGATAGATTTCGACTTTTAAACGATACTTGGAAATATTACGGATGCATTATAAATGCAACGAAAAGAGGTTATAATATTCAGTGTAATCCAAGGTTCCTTGACTTTAATAGGCAAAGAGATGAGATTTCAGTCCATCATGAATTATTTCTACGTCTGAATGACAGAATGTTTATTCCTCCGACATTAAGATCTGAGATTATTGATGATTTTCATTCTGCTCATCTGTGAGCTGACAAGATGAAATCATTAGTACGCCTAACGTGCTGGTGCCCGGAAGTTGATGCTGACATTACCAAAAGAGCAAAGAGCTGTTCCAGTTGTTTTCATAAAATATCCTATGGGAAGTCATCGTGGAAACCATGGCCTGCGTCTTGTGAGGTTTGCCAGCGTATTCATGCAGATTACTGTGGTGCATTCTTAAATTCGTACTATGCCTTAATTATTGTGGATTCTTATTATAGATGGCCAAAAGTCATAATTACAGGTAGTCCTCACGCAAAATTCACTCGCAGAGCTTTGGCGAAGATTTTTAGTCGAGAAGGAATTCCAGATGTCTTAGTTACTGATAATGGTACTCATTTCACTGAGAAGAGCTTCAATGATCGGCTTTAACATATAGGTTGTCGTAATCTGTACACAGCATCACGTCATTCTCAGTCGAATGGGTTGGCAGAAAATTTTCTACGAATATTAAAGAGTGCCATAGCATCAATGAGATATAAGAATTTTGATGAGCTAGAGAGATGTGTAGACATCTTCCTATTTCAATATTGCAATGCGTGGCATACAAGTACCCATGAAAGTCCTGCTAAACTATTCAAATCTCGAATTCTCAGAACGCATCTGATGTCCACGACTTCTGATCTACATTATTTTAGAAGGAATGACTAAATACTCTCTGTTGGAATCATACCACAAAAAATTGGAAATGGAATGTTGGAGATATTAGACGTCGAAGATCATTCAGTTCACAACAGACACCTGGATCAAGTGAAAATAAATGAAGTAGGTCGTTCCGATTATAATTTTAATGATTCCACTACTTATTGTGCTTGTGTAGATAATTCAGAAATACGTTCAGATGATACTGATGGAAACGATACCACAGAATCAGTTAGAAGATCTCAGAGACTTACAAGCGAATCGAGACCTCCTTATTTAAGCAAGGAGTCATTCGACATGTGTCGGATGTGGTGATTGACAATTTCTATCACTACTGTTTAAATACTTACAGTTGTTTGTTCATATTTTTTATGTGAATTACAAATTATTCCGCCAAGTAAAGAATTTGTAAATTCATCCCTTTCTGTGTTGTTGATTGATTTCCTGTAATTCAGTCTTTGCGAAATACTACTATTACAAATAATAATAACACAGTTCTATGTTGAAACCAGTCACTCGGTCATAGCACATAATCCATCTTCCACGGCACTTAAATAATAAATACTGAGGTAAAATACTAGAATGGATGAAACTGCATTAACTAGAAATCGGCTAGATGATTTTCCGACCCACCGGTGGATGACTTGGGTGTTTCAATTACTTTTACTGAAATTGTTTCGCATCTGACCATATTGACACACTAAATTCTCGCTCCCTCTGTATAGGTGGCATGTACATCCTCAGAGTCGGCGGTTCAGCCAAACTAGTTTGAGGTGTCAGCAAAACCTTTTCACTTAATAATCGAAAGGTTTCATCCCATTCAAAGAAAGTCTTCATCAATATAAGAATAAAACTTGTGCACTATGGTAGAGCGTGTTTCCATAATGGGTGAATTTTGTTTTTATAAATTCTCACAGTGTTATTCAGTAATGTTTACTGATGACGTTTCGAGCACAATTTATTGCTCATGATCATATCAAGGTAATCACACGACTTCCTAAATTCATTTATATAGTCCCATTGTTTTTCACTTGTTTTCACTTGTTTTGATAGGTAGCAATATTTTCCATATTTCGTGTAGCCGAAATATAAATGAATTTAGGAAGTCGTGTGATAACTTGATATGATATGAGCAATAATTTGTGCTCGAAACGTCATCAATAAACATTACTGTATAACAGAGTGAGACTTTATAAAAGCAAAATTTACCCATAATGGAAAGTCTTCATCAGATTGCATTTATAATTTGGTGAGTCTCATGCACTTCTGTGTTGTTACCAGTACTTCAAGGTTGAGTAGTTTACTAATTAAGTGAGTAATTGGGAACACCGTCCTTAGTAGGGATGGTGTGGTGTAAAATATTCCCATTGCCTTAATCTTTGTCTGGAATTCGTTAGATTTCGATCTGACTGCGTCTCACCATTAACACTACTGTGCCGATAGTTCAAAGTGAGGATATTTACAGTGCATTCAGCAGCATTCAGCCACAGTCGTCTGACAATTTCAGGTCCATATTTTGTATTTCACTATTCCATATGGACTACAGGTGCCAAGATTCCATGAATTCTGCACTGTAGCATTACGACTAAGAATTTCCCGCTCACCAACAAAAATGAAAATCTTACAATTTAAATAATTATATACATATATATATATATATAAATATTTTCCAGATGGCCACACATTTCTCTGTGTTTATGAAAGCTGTGAAATTCACCAACCACCATCCAGTCGGATGCCACAAATAGTGATGATGTGCAGTCACTGTGACACAAGAAACTGGATGACGGTCATCTGTGCAGGTAACGTATTCAGTGTGCAGTCTGCATTTATGTTGACAGCCTGAATAATATAGGCATATTTACAAGACTGAATAATCGCTTCAATCCTACATATGGTAATTCGCTGAGAAATCCACTTCAAACGTGGTTATCTTTGCACTGATTATACGAAAGACGTGAAAATGCATCACAGAACATGGTTGCAACTAACGTGCGATGGTAGTAGTGAGGATGTGTTTGCATGTATGCTACTAAATGCAGTCTCTGAAGCTTCCAACATTCACCCTAGAATTCCATCGTGGCATCCTGCTTTTGTATTTGGATCCATAAGGTTGCACGTCTTCATGTATGCTGATGTAGAGAGATTTCTATTCTTAATAATGTTTGACAGAGACAGTGGACTTTATATTGAGAGTGAGAAAGGATGCTTTCTTGTTAACAAAGCCTACTCAATCCCGAAGATTCTTCAGTACATTGCATCAACCCACTTTAAATTCTATAAGGATCTAGCATCTCTAGATTTCGAGGATGACTTATGCTTAATGTCACACAATCTCGAAGATAGCCGAAAAAACTGACAAGAAATGGTGGAAATGCAGAGAGGACATAGGTTGAAACCTGAGAAGACAGTGGCGAAGAACATAACCTAATAATCAACAGCAACAACGACCAGCACCAATAACTGTCAACGAGATAAACTTGAAAGAGGTCAGTCCCTTCACTTTTCCGGCGAGTATTGTTTCACCCACAGCCACACTTAACAGGAGAACCCATCAAATTTTGAATCATAATGGCAAGATATTCTCTACCGCTACCAGCCAACTCTCAACGAATTAAGAGATGATTACATGGGTCAAAAACCAGCACTGTGCATCACAAAAGCATTTCCAACAGGCCATCGAAGACCGTGATCAACAGTTGCCTTCGCTGACTAGTTTTTGAATGTCAAATGGCGACAGAGGATCAACAACGAAAAACCTTATCAACAACGTAGCCAAAACAAAATGACACAAAAATATGAAGGAGAAAATGTAGATGGATAGAGAACATACTAAGGCGACCGTCGAATAACATCGCGCTCAATATAGACCATCGTTTGAGTGAAAAGTTAATGAGAAACAACAAGTTGATCGTCTGTGCTAGGTGGACGTCAGGGTGATAGTCTGAAGATATGGTGATGACAGATGATGGACAATGACAGTATCAGCTGGAGAGGACAGCAGAAAGTAGGACAAAGTGAAGATGAGTTACCTTAGATTTATATTCCACTTGGAACCCAGGTGAACAATAATAATACTGCATTCAAATGGAATACCCTAATTGAAGACGAAATATAGATTTAATTCTATTGTTGCTATGCTCTACCTGACAACCCTCAGCGAATGAAGCGGTGATTATTAGCAACACAATAAATATTAATTGTTGTACAGAAGACCATGGCTTGCATTCATGTCCATAACAGTGGACTAGTCGACTTGCTTAAATCCCTGGTCTATTTGAATTTCCATCCAAGAGAGTGAATGTTATATTTTATTAAATTCTTCGTGTTATAATCGTTCAATTATGCGGATGGGTTTCCGAATGTGCTCTAACATATTTTGAAATTGATTGCAGCATACTTTCGTTTGTTTCTGGGTGACCAAAGAAAAATACCATAGGGCTTATTTCATTCTACAGATCGAACAGTACTGCGGTACCTGGTGTATTTCAGATGGCTGTTTTACGTGGAAATCGAAGATGGATGTAGAGGAAATATTTTCCCATAAAATATGCTTAAAATTCTGCATTTTTTATTGTATAGAATCAATCTGTTATTATGTTCATCATTTATACTTCTGTCAAACGACACTCCACTCGTCTAGGTTTAGTCTATTGGAATCATATAAGCCGTAATTTCATGTTCACGCTCCTATTAATTGCTGTTCAGACCATTTTATATGACAGCGAATGTCACCAGTGGTAGCAATCATCATTAGCAGACAGTTCCATCACAGAAAGGGAGAATGAACATTTGAAAGGTGCAAACATGTACTAGAACTCTCTCGTCAATGCATGGGTGACACATTTTTCACCATGGAATATGACGATGAAGCAGAGTTGATAATCGTTTGTTTATCAGATATATCACACAGTGAAAGAGTAGCATTTACCGGATGACGTTTCGAACAAAATTTATTGCCCATAACCAAATTTATTATAATCAAACGACTTCAAAACATGAGTTTCATAGTTATCTTTGTCCTGTCCCATTTGTCTTAAGGGTAGTAGGATACTTCAGATATCTTGGATAGATGTTTCTTTATTCCTATTACATGCGTTTTCAGTTGATTCGATAAAAAAAGCTTCTCTTAATGCTTTACTTTTCTCTAGATTTCTTATCTTGTTTGGGTCAATCAATCTTGATTTTGCTAGGTTTTTATGCTTGACCAGTCTAACTGCACCTGTTCTAGCTCTTTGATCTATGTATTCGACCTATCAGTCATTGCAGGTAATTGATGTTCGGTTTAATCGGCTACACAGGATACTTTAACCGGAAGGGCTTGTTTCTAATTGAGTTTGTGGGTTTGAATGCCATTCAGGTTTATTACTGCCTGTATTGTTTAGAATTCTGCGGGAGGTTCCCAAGGTTCCTTACTTGTATATAACTACTACTGATGATTTAGATTCCTTATTGTTGGTATTGTCCTGCGCATATTTCACATGCATGTCGTCATTATTATTATCACTAACAGTGATATTGTTATTTGTTTTATTTTTACATTTCCCTACATTCTTCCTGACTAAATATTCAGGGTAGTTTTTATTTTATATACCTCAATTCCTTTCTTAGATTTTCCTTTGCTCTCCTTTGATTTTGTGCCTTGTCCATTAAAAATTTCACCAGTCCTATTTTTACTGACATAGAATAGGATGATCGGAAGTTCAAATATCTGTTTGATTATGTGGGTTTCCTGTAAAGACACTGGTGTATTCAACTTCCCATCTTCCTTCCTCTTTACGCTACAATCTAACATTAGCAGTTCCCTTCCTAACTTTCCAATTCATAATCAGTTGAATTGTCTCCACCTTTCAGCGTGCGTCGGTGGCACAGTGGTTAGGACTCTCGCCGACCATGCACATGGTCCGGGGTTCGATCCCCTGCCGGCGCACACCGATATCTATGATTTAGTGTCTTCGAAAAATCCATCTACATCCTTTGTTCTAAGTACAGTGAATGTGACATCCACATACCTCCACCGTACTTCTGAGTTGGGGTTGAACGTTTCAGTCGCTAAGTTTTCTCACCAATTCATGAATATGTCTGCAGTAGCGGGAGATATTGATGATACCAGAGAAACTCCCTCAGTTTGTTTGTTTATTTTGCACTGGAATTTAATCCCTTTGGAAGGAAGGCATAGCTGCACCCCCAGAATTATGACCTCACGTGACATTTTCCTCCTCAGTTCGAATTTTTGATCAGAATTTATTTCGTTTCTGACTGCCTATATAGCCATGCTTGTATGTATAGGTGTAAATAACCATTGCTTCTTCATTATCTAATTTTAAATAACCTCATATATGTTTTAGTTCATAAGAATTAGTTAGTCCTCATTTCGAATGCCTTTAAGGAGATTTAATACCATGGCTGAATAATCAGATATCAGACAATCAACTGAATAATCTGAGTTCAAGAGTACCTCTGAGAAAGCGAGGATGAGTGAGTAAGAATGTCTACATTACTGAAGTAAACTCAGTCTGTAGACGTCAGTGAGTAGAGTTGTATTGTCATTGACACCTGCGAAACTGAGTGAAGCGCATTCAACTATGACAAAGAGTGGAAATCTTCTCAAATATTTTCACGTGTATTCCTCACCTAGTACATTCATCCAGGAAGAAATACACGCTAAAGTTTATTGCTCAACAGAATTCAGTGAAATACTGAAGCCGCCTGTGAGATTATAATTTCGGAATGCAACACTTGATCTCACAGTCAAAGTTTCTGAATGCCACAGGAATTCCATCAGACTTTATTACAACTACTTAACTTCAATGATAGTGTGCGCATGCATCGATACGAGTGCAGCAGTATGATACAATCAAGGAAGGGAAAAACTCAATCGCTTCCTGTCCAACTCAGTGCTGATATTAATAGTTACCAAAAAGCAGACACGATTTCTGTTATTTGAAAAGCAGCAGGAATCCAACTGAACATCAAACATGCTGAAACGCCATGTCAAACACACCAATGAACGTACACGCATGTGAAGCGATAACAGAGAATTGATGAAATGTTTTATCACAAATATATTGACGGAGTTTAAATGATACATATGTCAGAAACTGAGGAGGATTACAACTTACAATTTTTAAAGGCGGAGTTACAAATATCATTCGTGTTTCCGGCGGCCAATGAGAGATTACACTATTTGTCACCCGTTGGGCTGTGCACGGTCGATTCTTTCTCATGCAGCATCGACGAGGGGAAGTGTCTTGACATGTGCGAGTTGAGTGGCCGGTTGATTCGTACACTTCTGTAATACAGCTGAGCAGTAATATTCAAGACAACAGTCGTTGTCGTCTCTGCAATATTGTAATGTGCTGTGGCATTTGACACAAGTTCCTGTTCCCAATGGTTTTTTCGAACACAGATAAGGAGGGCAACATTCATTTTCCATCTCACAGGTCTCGTTGAGTTTACGACACATTGACGATTGACGGTAAGCTGAAATAAAGTTGAAGTAGAAGTGAAATCAATCGATGAGCATCATTCACGAAATGGGTGTATGTATGTGTGGATGAATGTGAGGCTGAGTGAATGACAGCGAGAATGTATTGATATGAGTGAATGAGTATGTGTGCATCTGCGTCTGTAATGGCTACAGAAATGAGATCGTTGACGATCTGATGCAGACACTGATTGTGATTGCGATTCTGATAGTTATTTGGGCGTTGGGAGTTCACCCTCGTTGCTGTGGATGCAGATAATGATGGTCGAGTGGTATGGTTACAGTGATTAGGAGGTCGGTGTACATGATGATGGATATGACGATTTCCGTGATTATAATTTGTATGATTATTCAAATGGATGCATTGGAATTCAAATGACATGACGTGTGAGTGACTGATAAACGAACTCACTGATTGACTTACCCGTCGTCATGCACAAAGCATACAATACAGCAAGGAGAATTGACAGATTACAGTGCATCATCACGTCTGTCTGCTTGTTGGTGGCTTCGATGTGATTCGATTACGATCTGTTAGGATGAGGTGCTTATATATAGCCAGAGAAGACGATAAAAATAGACAAAATCATGAGTGATGCATTAGTCGGGTCATCTGCGTGATTCAACATGCTTTAACTTGGGTTGAGTGAATTTGTGAATCACGCATTTGTGGGTTGCATGTTTCATGCAATATGACAGATGATTTGATGAATAAAGCCTTTCCGGCTCTACCACCCACTCAAGCACACATCAAGTTGTGATTCTCATTCAATTTCACATGCTTCACAATCAGAACACACACACACTTACACGCAGCAAATTCTGCGACCGACGCAGTGATTGAGAATGAAATGTTGCATACATTTGTGCAAGACACAGATACATTTACTGTTGATAACACTCGCATATCATACATAGGATTCCTTATATGGAAGCAGTTATATTGGTATTGGGGATGGCCTTCACAAGCGTATTTCAGGGAGGGAAAAGACCACCTCATGGTCTCCATTTGACGAGGTGATAGGATTTGTGGAATGCATTGGAATGCCTGTGATTTCAGTCTGATAGGCAGGATTGAAGAATCAGTGGTAGCCGGAACATATGTAAGAAGATAGGAACCCTATGTGATCACCTCGACATGATTATGAGCGATCGATTGAGCTTGGAACGTCATCACTAGATAGTAATGTAGGATACAGTGAGCCCATATAAATGGAAATTCCCCATGGGTCTTTTCCGATGTTATCATGTTTGCAATGATGACACGTAAAGGAGAAATTTGTTATTTTGTTATTTTGATTTACAGCTTGATTCCACACCGTATTTTCAGTACAAGTGTGGAATTTTCAGCATGGATATCGGTAGCCCAAATTCAGGCCGACCATAGATATCGGGTGTGCGCCGGCAGGGGATCGAACCCCGGACCATGTGCATGGTCGGCGAGAGTCCTAACCACTGTGCCACCGACTCACATATAAAATCTACTAAGTACTCTGTGGTTATGTAGCTCCTCAGTCTGCTTATCCTATTGGTATTACTTGATCGGTTAAATGTCTGTATAAGGCTATTCGTACACTTGTGTTCATCGTTCTTCTTCAAACTTTCAATCACTTATCATTGTCACCCTTATATTAATTGTCAAGAGTCCTTCTTCGATGTGATGTGATTAATGACGTTGCCTGGCACACGAGAGTGAAGACAAAACTTAGCTTGACATCAACAATCTATCAGTGCACTTATTCAAATGACTCAGTTATTTACTCTCCACGCTTTATTTTACTTAATTTGTGTGTGGTGAGCCAGACAAAGAGTATAGATGAAGAAGCGAACATGGCCAGCTAGGTGTGTGGTCAATACGTGTAAGCGGACAAAGTATGTGTCTGTGACAAGGTATGTGACGACGGGCACTTTTGTGTTAAGAGCCACCTAAATGTCACGATGAAATAGGATTTCAAGCATTGACATTGTTTTTGACAAATCACTGACCAGTTTGCGAGAGTTTCATTGGTCGAATTTCTTCAAATTACCTGAGTAACATTATTGACAACAAAGTGATTGACTATTCATTCACGACTTGATGACGTCTCCATCAGAACACATTGTGTTTCATTACTTCTATTCAACTGTGCACAACCTTGGACGATTCATTAAAATACCTGACACTGAAATTGTCATATACTTTCCATCATTATTGTGATGCAATCCAGCCATCTTACTAAGATGCATGCAGTACAATCATCCACTTCATTTTGCAATTACTCATTCTCCATTGTCACCCATTTCCTACGTTCTGACACATGTTCCATACACCACTGATGTACGACTCTCACCTTTGCATTCGATGTCACATTCATTTCGAGGCATTTTAGAATCATATCAAACACAGTAGCATTCGCGTCTCTAAACACCTTCTGAAGTCATTATTCTACACAAAAGTGAAATGGATAACAGTCACTTGACCTGACATTCACTTCTAAACGATAGTGCACTTATTCAACGTGATATTGATTTGTGAGCAGTCCATCACCTTGTCTTCATACGTCTGTAGAGTTCACAAACTTTCGTTAATAATGGTGTCCCCATTTGGATCAGCTGCTGAGTCCAACCACGTTAGAACGATTTCAATTATTCGAAACAACTTTCAGGTTTCGAACTCATAATGGGAAATTGTTATTGCCTGTTGAATATGTCCACAGTCTGCATTCTTGCTGATTATACCACATTAATCGCTTACTCCTAAAGATGCTTCTCTCAGAGATTGGTTTATCGACGGACACCACAGCCTTGATATTGAGAATAAGAATTCATTTTGTTGTTGAATTATATCATTAGATCGACTGCGACTTCAAAGTGAATGGACTTGTACTCTAGGTGTATTCTGAATGTGTGCATACATATCAGTTGATACAGAAATGCAGGATTCCGCCTGCAATTCTATCATTCCTAGAATTGATGTAGAAATCTTCAGATGCAAAACGTGTTGAAGAAGAGATGTTTAGATACACTCGATCACGTGGAAATTAAATTAAAAAGAGAGAGAGATAGATAGGGACAGGAAATTTTGTAAATCGGCATTTCCTACGAAGCTCAATTAATTCATTCCACTGCAAGCCGACTAGTCTCATACAATATTTTACATAATGGATTAGTGTTCTGTCATATTTGACATTCAATTTTTTCCATCATATAATGTTTATACCATCTTTAAATAAATGGTATGCAGATGAGATTTCCTCAGCAACCTGAATAACACACACGTGTTGACTTCAACAAGAATTATTTCTCCCTTCTCCTTATTTGGATTTCGTTTTCAGAACGGTGATCACAAGTGTAGGAATTTCCTTATACAGATGCCTAATACATTTGACCACTTAGGTAATATCAACAGGTTAGGCAGACTGAGGTGCTGCATAACCACACAGTACTTAGTAGATTTCTCCTTTACGTGTCATCATTGCAAACATGATAACATCGGAAAAGACCCATGGGGAATTTCCATTTATATGGGCTCACTGTATCCTACATTACTATCTAGTGATGACGTTCCAAGCTCAATCGATCGCTCATAATCATGTCGAGGTGATCACATAGGGTTCCTTTCTTCTTACATATGTTCCGGCTACCACTGATTCTTCAATCCTGCCTATCAGACTGAAATCACAGGCATTCCAATGCATTCCACAAATCCTATCACCTCGTCAAATGGAGACTATGAGGTGGTCTTTTCCCTCCCTGAAATACGCTTGTGAAGGCCATCCCCAATACCAATATAACTGCTTCCATATAAGGAATCCTATGTATGATATGGGAGTGTTATCAACAGTAAATGTATCTGTGTCTTGCACAAATGTATGCAACATTTCATTCTCAATCACTGCGTCGGTCGCAGAATTTGCTGCGTGTAAGTGTGTGTGTGTTCTGATTGTGAAGCATGTGAAATTGAATGAGAATCACAACTTGATGTGTGCTTGAGTGGGTGGTAGAGCCGGAAAGGCTTTATTCATCAAATCATCTGTCATATTGCATGAAACATGCAACCCACAAATGCGTGATTCACAAATTCACTCAACCCAAGTTAAAGCATGTTGAATCACGCAGATGACCCGACTAATGCATCACTCATGATTTTGTCTATTTTTATCGTCTTCTCTGGCTATATATAAGCACCTCATCCTAACAGATCGTAATCAAATCACATCGAAGCCACCAACAAGCAGACAGACGTGATGATGCACTGTAATCTGTCAATTCTCCTTGCTGTATTGTATGCTTTGTGCATGACGACGGGTAAGTCAATCAGTGAGTTCATTTATCAGTCACTCACATGTCATGTCATTCGAATTTCAATGTATCCATTTGCATAATCGCACAAGTTATAATCACCGAAATCGTTATATCCATCATCATGTACACCGTCCTCCTAATCACTGTAACCATACCACTCGACCATCATTATCTGCATCCACAGCAACGAGGGTGAACTCCCAACGCCCAAATAACTATCAGAATCGCAATCACAATCAGTGTCTGCATCAGATCGTCAACGATCTCATTTCTGTAGCCATTACAGACGCAGATGCACACATACTCATTCACTCATATCAATACATTCTCGCTGTCATTCACTCAGCCTCACATTCATCCACACATACATACACCCATTTCGTGAATGATGCTCATCGATTGATTTCACTTCAACTTTATTTCAGCTTACCGTCAATCGTCAATGTGTCGTAAACTCAACGAGACCTGTGAGATGGAAAATGAATGTTGCCCTCCTTATCTGTGTTCGAAAAAACCATTGGGAACAGGAACTTGTGTCAAATGCCACAGCACATTACAATATTGCAGAGACGACAACGACTGTTGTCTTGAATATTACTGCTCAGCTGTATTACAGAAATGTACGAATCAACCGGCCACTCAACTCGCACATGTCAAGGCACTTCCCCTCGTCGATGCTGCATGAGAAAGAATCGACCGTGCACAACCCAACAGGTGACAAATAGTGTAATCTCTCATTGGCCGCCGGAAACACGAATGATATTTGTAACTCCGCCTTTTAAAAATTGTAAGTTGTAATCCTCCTCAGTTTCTGACATATGTATCATTTAAACTCCATCAATATATTTGTGATAAAACATTTCATCAATTCTCTGTTATCGCTTCACATGCGTGTACGTTCATTGGTGTGTTTGACATGGCGTTTCCGCATGTTTGATGTTCAGTTGGATTCCTGCTGCTTTTCAAATAACAGAAATCGTCTCTGCTTTTTGGTAACTATTAATATCAGCACTGAGTTGGACAGGAAGCGATTGAGTTTTTCCCTTCCTTGATTGTATCATACTGCTGCACTCGTATCGATGCGTGCGCACATTATCATTGAAGTTAAGTAGTTGTAATAAAGTCTGATGTACTGCTCAACAATTCGCTTCCACTAATGATCAGCCAGTATTCCCCCATGAATGTTCATGAATTTGAACTGGTGACAAGCCACAGGACTGCACTAGACAGTTTTCCAGTACTGCTTGTTTAACAATGACTCTGTAAATGATACCAATCCGTGGCCTAACTAGAAGTCAATCTAAAATCTTCAATTTAAATTGTTGCTTTTGACAACGCTTGAAAATTAATCTGATGTCGGCCAGTGACTGGCTGCAGGACGAAGTTGACTGGAGCTCCAGTGAGAAGTCAGGACCAGCGACATCCATCCAGTCGTGAGTGAGAAAGAAGTTTCAACCGATGACATTGTGTGATAACAGTCACGCTAAAGCACGAATTGAATCAGGTCTCAGTGGCTGAATATTATTAGAGCTTTTCTGATTACTGAAAGCCCTGGTTTCGAGCCCCGGCGTTGGATGAGTGCAGCTAATGAGTCATAAATTATGCTGATTCAACAGCTGTTCAACACTGCCTAGTTCTGAACGGTCATCCAGCTAATTGCAAAGTAATTGTCAAACTTGTAAAAACACAGTTTTTGTTCAGCGAAGAAATTTCTTTTCAACGACTTCATTTTCAAGCTGTACAGTCGTATTATTACACAAAAGGTCATTAAGTGGCACTAAATAATTGCTCAGTCAATATACATATATGTGATAAGAATAACGATTATTAAAATCTTATAAGGGGTAGAGTTGAAGTGGATAAATTACAAAATTATTAAAGATTGTTTTATAAGTGAATTGAAAAATGTTTTAAAAAGGTCAAGTGTTGTCTAAAAAAATTTTATAAAATAAAAGTACGATTACGATAAGAATGAAGATGTGAAGTGAAGTGGAAAGAATTCAAGTGGTAAAATAAAATAAAGTAAAAACTAGAAAGAACATTACTATGACCAAGGTAAAGAAAGGGGTTTGACAAAACGTTTTTGAACACATAATTTAGGTTTCTGTTCATGTATAGCTAAAGCTTCGGCTATGCATAAGTAAAGAAAACGTAAACTTTTGGATCGATTCGATTTGCATGTAGATAACTTTGAAAGATGAATCACGTGGGGCTAAATGACCTGACTCTAACAGGTGATCACAGATAGACGACTTCGCAGTTCTACGTTCGCCTTTCATTAACCAGACTGGATAGTGTTCAGCTACACGTTTTCGGAGATTACGCTTACAACGTCCAATATAAACCGCTCCACAAGAGCAGGTAAAAGAGTAAATACACATGGATGTGGACAAAAGCGGTAATCTATCCTTGACGCATTGTCTGATCATATTTTGGCTGGTAAAAACTAGTTGTAAGTCAGCTGCAGGAAAAGTACGTTTAATACATTTAGATAAACGATTTTTAATCAATTCCGAAATGGTGTCACCTTTGAATGCCAGACTCATAAACAGTTTTTTCTTCGGCACTGTAATTTGTCTGGGGGCGTGTTCTTTCTTGATGTTACGTTCGATAAACCTTGTAGGATAACCATTATTAAGGAGATTTGATCGAAGCTTATCTTGTAAAAACAAATCTAATCCTCACAAACCAACTCTTGGAAGAAAATTTCTTCAATCGTCTTGTATCAGCGAATCGATGATGATGATGATGGTATAATCACTTACTTCGTATTCTTCACTTTGTAAGCAATAACTGAACATACTTTCATTGATTCATGATAGTTGTACTCAAGGTGACTGGTAAAAACCAGCGTGTAACCGAAACAGTGTGCATTGTATTATTTCCTTGAGCATTTTCAGATTTTGATGAAATTCAATTCAGTTTCACGAGTCTAGCAGTGAGATTAATTCCCTTCTTCATTCCACAACCGTACTTTTGATACAGCTGGGAATTCGTAGCGTCTAGTACAATATTACAGTTAATTTAGCCATCAGAATTGACTTGAAGAAGGCAGACCTGTGTTCAAAATAAATTCGTGCAGCCACTTTATTCACCTTGGTTATCGTTCCATGAAGATAAAATCGTAACAGTTTCTCTCCTCCCTCTTTCTCTCTGTCTGTCTGTCTGTCGCCAAGCTATTAACAAGTTATCCTGGTCGAGATTATTTCATCTTTCTGACTGTAACCTTAACTGCTTACCACGGAACTAATTTAACTCTGGCTTATCCCTTATTATCCTTTATTTCTTCCAAAATTATGCATTGTACAATCCATTCGTTGTTATCTTTTCTACGCGTCAAGTGTTCGTGTTAATTGTCTTGGCGAAATATCACTCCCTGATGACATGCTGATGTTGACTGACCAATGTTATTAAACTTGTGTTCTGTTTTCACACCCGACGTGATGAACTAACTGGTCACTTTCGTGCATCAGATTAATTCCCATCAGTCGTTTCTTAGGAACTAAGTCTGTCCAAAGGACACCATTCGGTTTGGAGTTAAGAAAGATACCCGCCTATGACATGGGCTGGTGGTCACGCTGAAATCACGAATAGGTGGAAGCTGAACATTTCGAACTGACTATTAGGTTGGATTCCAATAGGTGAATGGTCTACCACCTTGCCTCTAACCGGAATGTCCTGGTTTCGAAACCCAGTACCAGCGTGCTACCGATGAGTTATAGACTAGAACGAAACAGCTGTCCAGTACATCTTCGATCTCAATGGTTCTCTGACTGTTATCAAGCAATCGTCAAACTTGAAGCGAAATTATGGCCACCAGCTTGATAAAATTCTTTGTAGTGTATTAAAAATGCCAAATAGAAATATTAGAGTAGAACAAGACATATAAGCGAACAATATTGTTTTCAATTAGATCTTCTTCAGGCTTTACTCTAATTTACATAGATTTATATATAAAATTTTAACCAATGACGGTGATTTTGGGAATCAAATAATAATCTTAATAGTCTTAATAATAATAATAATAATGATAATAATAATGTGGTAAATGTTTTGAACGTAGTTAATAACGATGATTATAATGATAACAAAATATTGATAATAAGGTTTATGCAGGTGATAAGAATAACAAAGATAGTATATGTATATAAGTGTATAAATAAATTGGGTCATATCTTAAAAGGTGAAGTGGAACGATAATCAGAGTTTAAATAAATATTATAAAAGTACAAAGGAGGTAGAAAATAAGAAAGGGTGGGAGGGTTTTGAATACAGTTCACCTAGGCCAAGGGAGAGACAAAGGTAGAACAAACTTCTTTTGTATGCAAAGACTAGGATTGTTCTCTCGAATTCCCATAGCTTCGGCTAGGTGTAAAAGACGGTTTCTGATTCCATTCGAAAGACTCGATGGAATACGATAGATAACTTTGAAAGCACTATTTTTGTCCACTTGGTGACCGCTATCAATCAAATGAGCCAAAATAGAACTTCGTATGGATTTTATTTGACCTTTTCCGAACCATGAAGGAAGATGCTCATTAATGCGTTTGTTCAGCTGTCTAGTTGTTCGCCCTATATAGCTTTCTCCACAGGAGCAACTAAATTTATAAATACACATCGAAGTGGCACAACTAGGTAGCTTATCTTTCACTTGAGCAATCAAAATTGGTCGGCTGGAAAATGACAAACAAAGGGTGGCGGCAGTATAAGTCCGTTTTATCGCTCTCGATAATCTCAGATGTAAGACTTCACTAGCCACGTCCCCATTAAACTGAAGTTTCATGAACAGTTCTTTCTTTTTAACTGTTGTCAGTTTTTCTTTGTTGTACCTGGTATTCATGTGTCTCCTAACAAATCTACTAGGATAACCCATTTGGACCAGCGTATTTTGAATGTATCCTAGCTCATTTTCTAGGGAATCATCTGTACAAATACGTCTTGCTCTATTCGTAAGGCATCTGACCAAATTGATTTTATATCGGATAGGTACAAAACTGCGGAAATGTGTATATTGTCCTACAGATGTAGGTTTTCTATAGACATCTCTCTTGAGTGAACCATCCTCTCTTCTGCTCAATTGGACGTCAAGGAAATGTAACCCACCATCATGTTCTTCTTCACACGTGAAGATGAGCGATGGATGTGCATCATTAAACTTTTTTAACATTACATTCTTGTCAGTTTTCACATCAAGAATAATGAACGTATCATCAACATAACGAAAATAAGAATCAGTTTCCTCTATTACTTGTCTCAATGGACCATTTTCAATCTTGGCTAGAAAGAAATCTGCCAAAATTGGCCCCAATGGAGAACCCATGGCAATGCCGTCGATTTGCCTGTAGTAAAGGTTGTTGAATAAGAAATGTACATTCATAGTACATCTTAAAAGCAGCTCTTTCAGACTATTAACTGGAATTCCGATGTCAATCTGCTTTTCTAGTATCTGTTGGCATATGAAATCCACAGTCTCCATAAGTGGTACATTGGTAAACAGTGACGCTACATCTAAGGAAAGCATTTGCTTCCCATTTACATTGATATCATTCACGTTAGCAATAAATTCGAAAACGTCTTTAACATTATGGTTTACTACCAATTTGTGTAGCGGTTGGAGGAGTTCACCTAACCACTTTGCCACTCCATGGTAGGTAGAATTTGACATATCCAGGACTGGGCGAAGAGGAAGTCCTGGTTTATGTATCTTGGGCAGACCGTACAGACGTGAAGTATTACTTCCAGTAGGTTTAAGACTGTTATAAGCTGCCTCTGAGATTACTCCACTTTTACTCAGTTCCTTAAGGGTGTTAGTTAACTGCTTTTCAGCCTTTCCGTCCTGATCTATTGGGTAAAATCTATGTAAATTAGAGTAAAGCCTGAAGAAGATCTAATTGAAAACAATATTGTTCGCTTATATGTCTTGTTCTAATATTATAAATGGGAATATTTAAAGATATTAGAGTAGATCAGTGAAGAGGACCTAAGTGTAAATGGAAAATCTTTTAAGGTTGACGGTGATGGTAAATGTGCTAAATTGGACAATATCAAAGTTCCATTCATTTTGCAAATTACGTAACAACTTGTAAGTTGCATTTTCGACACTATCCATCACATAGAATACCGAGCAAACAGAGTATCACTGAGTTGAAAATTGAGAGTCATTCAGAATGGATTAAGACCATTTCTCGCTTAGGCTTGTTTACCTGCCAACCACAGTAGAAACGAGCTGACTGATTACGTGACACACCACTTGCCTCCCCCACCGACAAACTTTCATACCCTTCACAATATGACTAAGTGCTTTTTGAGTAGTCCAGGAAAGACTAAATTAGAGGACTGTATCACACACAATTGACAAGATGCAAGAGTTAACAAACTGTGAATGTTGAGGTTGTCTGCTACCTGATTGCCTTACCTTCTTGAAGTGGACGGTTGGAGGAAACATCGTCTTAGATATCAAAAAGATATGTGACGATCAAGTAACGGCAGAGGAGAGAACTTAATTTCCATTTCAGTACTAGCTGATATCCAGTAAAATTCTGTTTAATTTTGAAACTAATCATAGTCGGTAGCAGTATTAAAACGTTGCAGGGCCACGATAAATTTGAGGTGTCAATTAGTATCCTCAATCTGTTATCCCCTGTCATATCAAATCACATTATAAATATTCACAGATTATGGATAAAGTGCATGGATTCTTTAATGATGGCTTCTTGTACTTGCTGGTATGTAATATGCGTGAAATAACACTGAAGTCATTAAGAGAATAATAGCCGAGTGAATATTCATTTCGTTGATCCGATTATATATGAGATCACTTTGAAATGCTGATCCACTTGAACATTTGCGAATCTAAATATCTATTTGAATAAAGCAAGAACAACAGTGGTTTTTGCAGAACAAAAAATGGTACTATCATTGCTTATTTCGTTGGCTTCTCATCAACTGCTACACACAGGCTAAATAAATTATTGTTATTATTATTAGTACTAAGTTCATGCACAAAAACGTTTTAACATAATTGCAAATTTTACACGATGTCACTTGACAGGTGGTCACACAATCAGTGAACAGCTTTAAGAAAATTAAGCCTTTGTAGTTTTTACATAGGAAGTTCACGTTGAAACAAAGGAATTGTGTGCAGACAATGTCAAAAGAGTTACGTAATAATGACGAGAAGTGTGTAAGATGATGAGTAACTAATGAATTGGGTGACAGTGTACTGAGTTCAACTGAGATCATAGAAACAAGAGACAGGTGAAATTGCACTGTATCATGGGGGGGGGTGAGGTTAAAGCCAAGCTGGTGACCCATTCAGTCCATTTGACCCAATCCAATGACCAGTCCGTGAATTCTGACTTCTACCAATTCATGAATTTAGCGTGATTGCCACCAGTGAACATCAATGGCAAGCCTGTTTATTGTCACATTCGACCTGCTGCACCGCAATGGTCCTGACTTCTCACTAGAAATGAAGTCAACTTCATTTCGCAGCCGGTCATTAGCAAGCAACATTTCAAACTCGAAACAAATTAAATCACTACAAACAAACTCTTGCAAATAAATGTGATGTCCACTATGACTGGCCACAGGACGAAGCTGCCTGGAGTTCTTGTGAGACGTCTTGACCAGTGAGGTCTTTCCAATCAGGAGCGAGGACAAATACTCACCGGAAACATTGGCTGATGCCAGTCACGCTAAAATCACGAAATCGTAGGAGTTCGATTTCATGAACTGGTCATTGCACCAAATACCAGTAAATAAATGATCGATAAACTCCTCTTGTAAATGGAAGAGTCGAGGTTAGAAAGCCAGGGAGTGGGTGCTGCTGATGAGTCCCAAACTGAGAAGAAACAGCCATCCAGTACTTCCTTGTTCGTTTCCAATGGTTGTCTAACTAATGTCCGTCTGTGGTCTAACCTGAAACAAATAGATTTCCCAAAAACTAATTTCTAAACAGAAATTATGAATTACTAAGCCATACAATGAATGGTTATTTAATCTTTATCTCAATCATTTTATGAGTGTGAACTAACAATCGCGAAAAATCTTCTGCCTTTCAACAGCAACTTTGTAAACCGGGTTCATGTGCATTTGTGGGATTTATTATTATAGACGAGTAAATTGAATTTTAACACGTTTTAGCTTATCGCATAACAATCGAATTTCGAATCATCATTCGCATTAGGTATCAACGACATTCATGTCTAGATGAGATACACCGATGATACTTTCATTAATGATTATGAGAATTTGGATCGCCGAAACCTGCTCTTAATCTTCAATAGTGCCCACTGAAAACTCTACTTCACAACATAAGTTGAGTCTGAATCGATGTTCCACCCGTCTACCCGTCTACAAAAGTCAAAGGGAATGGACACATTATTCATTTCCGAAGTTCTGTTCTAAAAAATAAGCAGTAAGATAATGATAACAACAAAGATGGTGAAGGTGAATTGAAGTGGAATTAATTCAAGTGGTAAAACAGAATGAAATACAAGAACATTACAATGGCCAAGGAAAGGAAAGGGGTTTAACGAAATGTTTTTGAATACATAATTGAGCTTTTTGTTCATGTATGGCTATAGCCACGGCTACGCACTAGTGGAGAAAATGTAAGCTTCTCGAGTGGTTCGATTCGCTCCAGTAAATAACTCAGAAGGATAAATCACGCGGGGTTGAATTACCTGAGTCCAGAAGGTATTCACAGATTGAAGACTTTGTTGCATTTGGTCAACTTTTATTAAACAAACCGGGTAGTGTCCAGACACACTGTTATTGAGAACACGCCTACAACGTCCAATGTAATCAGCATACACGACCATGCACATGAGTATGTGCACTATATCTTTGTCACCTTTACTGTTATCGTCATCGTACTCTTGATTTTTCAGACAACACTTGACCTTCGTTTTTAAAATCTAGGAATTTGGTAATTCGTCCACTTCGACTCTTCCCCTTAGTAGTGCATCATTTTAATTATCTTAGATCTCATCATATGTGCGCTGTTGGCTGAGCAATTTCTAGTGAAGCCACTTAATGCCTTCTCTTTCTGTAATATGAATACGACAGAACAGTTAGCTTGAAAATGAATTCGTTGAAAATAACAGTATTTCTTCGCTGAACAAACATTGAGATATTCCTGAGGCATCGACACCAATCCACCTTACAATAACTAACATAAAAGACGAGTAAATGAGATGACAATGAAAAGAAAATTTATTCAGATATCGTCAGTTTAAAGAGACAAATTACAAGAAGCATACAGGAATTGTTGAAATTGAACATTTCTTCATCACTGCCATCACAATCCCGTGACATCCATCCCATATGATGACGTGATATTTTGCTTAAACTAATATCATAACCATTTTTGAAGTATTCGTGGTTTTCAGTACAGATATTGGAAGAAGAAGAAGAAGACAAATAAGAAAGTTGATTTGTGGTTCCGTTTGGGATATAATAATGGGCAATCAACAAATAATTCTGATAGTGCTAATAATAATATACTCGTGACAAGTGGATATTCTGCTCGTGTTCAATTCTATATAAATGTGTTTATTGGATATGTCACAGAGTGAAACGTTTATGTTCGGTGAATAAGTCAATAACATTGTATTCAATGACGGTCATCGTATCATCTGGTTCACCTTACAACGAGAAACTGAAGGAAGATTCTCTCTCTTTGATGTGTTTCTGTCAAGGAAAGCTGACGGGTCTTTGAAAAGTTCTATTTACAGTGAAGCAACGTGGACGGAACGGCTGATCAATTTTTACAGATTTCCTTCTTAGACAGAAAAATGAATTTAATCCGTTCTCTCTCAACACGGGTCTGGAGAATTTGTAGTTGGGAGCAGTGTTTATGATGCAGTCAAAAATTTGAAAGAAACCTTCTTAGTGAACAGGTATTCACTACGCTTCGTGGAGGCCAATAGCAAATTACGTGGAAGTCATACAGAGAAGGACAAAGTAGCTAAAAACATTGTAGCTACTTAATTTAGAAATTAGGTGTGACACTACTAGTGAAGTACTAAACAATCAGCTGACAAAATCATTGAGAAGAACGTCTTTTGCTGTCATTCTATGAATAACCTACTCTAGTTGTCCACTGGTGTACCTTAATGTCAAGGAAATGTTACTTTGATTATTCGATTCCTTAATTCCATATATATCTATGTGTTCACCTGCTCTTGCAGAGCTAGCTAGCTACATAGGATGGTCGTCGAGAAAGGTGTCTCGCCGCGTTTCACAGCAAGTTCCAACTTACCTGAGAAAAGGAGAGCATGCAGTTATTAATTCATCGAAATTGCAACACATTGTCGATACTGACCACGCAGCATCTGACACATCATTTAATTTAGTCTACAAAGTTTGATAAAGTTTGCTGACAGCTACACGAGTGCATTTGCTTTGTATAGCAGACACAAAGCCATAACTTTGTGTACAAAAATAATTGTACGATCTCTTTGCTTACCATGGTTTCGATTTTACTGTGTTATTCACATAACAACTTTGTTATCTAATCAATCGTGACTCATAATCCAATACAACAATATTATCGCACTTTAGTATTTCCACTCACTGTCAGAATGTAACACACAGACACACGCACACACAACAAAACTGATTGTTATTGTCTATTGCAATGCATATATATATACGATTGTACAACTATGAAAATGAAGTCATCGAAAAGAGAATATTCTTTCCTGAATTCTTACTTATATGTCTCAGTTAGGATTACTAATTTGATAATATTCATCACAGTTACATTGGAGATAACTGGACAGCTGTGAAATTCCGTTCTAGTAGTCTTACTTCTTAATGCCTATTCCTCATAGGTGTAGTGAAATTCCATGACAGGCAGGGACAGGCGTAGCCTCATTCCTTTTGCACGTATCCTCGGTTAATTCAACAAAGAAAGCTTCATTTTTCCATCTCTCTCTCTAAGACAACATACATTGGATTCACGAATTTTTTCAGAGGAATTCAATTTATTCCAAGTCTGACCACAGGTTGATATCAGATAATAAACTTTTGAAAACAAACTGGAAGTACTAGACAGCCAGCTGTTTCGTCCTAATTCGGGTCTCACACTCACTACGTACCCACCAGGCTTCCAAACCGAGAGAAATAACCGTTGATGACATTGGCTGCTTTCAGTAGCACATGAGTCATGAATTGGAAGAAATCGATCACTGACTAGAGTCTCAGTGGCTGGACGGTAGGTCCTGTGTTTGAACCCATGAGGGTTAGTGCTGCCACAAACAAGTGTCCAGTACGCCATGTCAGTTTGCAGTGTTTGTCTGACTGATATCAGTCTGTGGTTAAGCCTGATATTTACATTGTATCTTAGAACTGTCTCTCTGTCTCATCTGACTGTATAGTTTTGTGTAATTGCATGCAGTGCTACATTGTAATTCTATTTTATTGTCTTTCTACATACAATGATAAGATATTTTTCGTATTTGCAAAATGCAGGGTAATTATAAATTATCAACCTCCTTCACAACGCACAAACTTTCACAGACAACATCTATTTCTTAAACTTCTCATAATATTAGAATCTGCTACTCTACATTTCGCTAGGTTCTCTGACAGTTCAGTCATTCCCAGTTCACTAAATCAGCCCCTACATATTCGACAGCGGAATTCCGCCTCACAAATGATCCAATGATAAATACAGAGATTGGCAACTGGAGCTTTCTTTATCGGATCAGCGAATGAGAATACCTACACTAGGGAAGATTCAACACCTGTCCACCCAGATATCTGGAAAATAAAACTGCCTCGCCGACAAGTGGGCAGGAAGTAATAGGACTGTGAAAATCAACTTTGAAAATTGTGATTGCTCATTTCATTTCACTTTATTCCTTTGCTTTCGGGGTGGGACATCGGTGGGATTCCAAACTTGAGCTGCAGAGTTTCGGTTTTTTTTGTTTTCCTTCACGTTCCTCAGTGGAACATAGGGCTTCAAGCCAGTGGCTTGAAGTTTCTGTAGCAGTGTTTATTTTACAGGATGGGGTTGCTAGCCTCATGCCTAACCTTTCCCATTCACCAGCATTATTTCTGGCTTAGCAAGGTAAAGGAGTGCATCGGCCGGGGATCGAACCCCGGACCATGTGCATGGTTGGCGAGCGTCCTAACCGCTATACCACCGACGCACACAGAGTTCGGTAACAGTGGGTATTTTTACAGAATGAAGTTGCTAGCTTCATGTCCAACCCTTCCTCTTTACGCGTGTTATTACTGTCTTAGCGAGGTCAGGATTGCGCTGGCCTGGAATCCTACCTCGGACCATGTTTGGCGTGGTAAGCAAACGTTCTACCGCCGAACAACCGACCCATAGTTTTATCCGACAAATTGTGTTTATTCGTTCACATTATTTTTGATATTTTTATTTTATTAAGTAATGTACAAGATGTGTATTCTCAAACTTCACAGAGTCACAATGCTCAGTTATGTCATGTCATTTACGGGCTAAACTGTCGATCTAATTCAGTAAACTTAACCAACTCAAAGTCTATCGGAAGAATGATTCACAAACGGAACTCGATCTTGCAAACCTTAAATTCGGTCTGAATTAAGATTAGGTGGTCTGTGGCAATTTGCAGGAAGATCAATTGCAGCATTCATTAGGAATCTACTCTAACGACTGGACTCATGGCATTGGCTCCTTCCTACTGACAAATCAATATACCTGTCTGAATTAAAGTCTCTTACCTTCTCAATGAGCTTCACGACCGAAAATACTGGAGAGTGTGAAAGGTCCTTGACTGTCTACATAATAAATATCAATAAGTATAAAAGCTTAGTACTTGATGACTTGTTAGTTCACACCTCCTAACACGTAATATGAAATAGTGCTGTAAATCTGACAAAACATTTTAACACCTAAATCAATCGTTCTAGCAGTCTTCAAAGCATAGTCTTGTGAAATCACTCAGTGATTTCGCGGGAAGAATAACTGTCATCTACTTGCATTCCAGCACACAGCTCTAAACTTAACTTCGAAATTCTTCTGGTAATAGTATACCCGTCGACTTTCTAAAGACCTTCAGCAGCGCTGACCGTACATTAATTTGGAAACTACTTCAAGACAGTGGAGTGCTGTGTCGGAAACCTTCATCAATCTCATTCAACAGCTGTATGACAATAACACAGGTCAAGTGATTCACAACGGAAAATTCAGTAAACACACACCGAAGGGAATACAGGAGAGTAAGGCAAGGTTGCCTACCAGCATTGATGACATTCCTAATTGTGAAAGACTGCAATATGCGAAAGACCGTGAGGAGCTAGTAAACAGGTATCCGTTCAGACCACAGACAGACACTAGAAGGTATGGGTTTCGTAGAGAATTTATTTCCAATGTCGTAGAAACTCGAGGATCCACAAGTGAAAAGCTAACAAACTGGCTGGATAACCAAGCAGCAAAGACAGGACTTCAAATGAACTTAGAGAAGGCGGAGGTGATGAAGTCAACCAGTCATCAAAAACAAACACAAATCTCACTTTAAACAGAAGGAATTTGAGAGAAGTCACTTCTTCCACTTCTCTAGGAAGCATCGTTTCGGCAACAGATGACAAGACGAATGAGAATGCCATAAGCAGAACACGTAAAGCAAGTCAGAACTTCATCACTCAGAAATCAATATGAGAAACTTCTGCAGAGAGTTAGCATTAACAACAAAATTCAGATTTTGAACACCAATGTTAATTCACATCCTTGATATGAGTCAGAGACATAATGAGTTACTTAATGCGTTTCAAACAGGCAACATCACACTTTCATCGACAGCTGCCATTACTGACTCCATTTTGAAGATCAAATGGCTAGAAAAGACTTGGGATAAACCACTCTGAGAATGAACCAATCGAGGAAATTGTGCTCGACAAATATCCTCGGCAGGATGGCGTTGGTTTGGATGCACGCTAAGGGGAGATTATTGTATTTCAGAAAACACGTAGTCAATGAGTAATAGTAATATTAATACATTGACATATCAGTAATGCCTTATCAACATACCTGGAGTTTGATCCTTTTCGTGGGTGGTACTATTTGATGTGAATACATGCTTTCTGATGATTTCCCATAGGATTTTCCACTAAAATGACAGTCGGAAATAAACAGGCTGTTAGGCGTTAATAAGACCGTTAAATAATAATGATTCAGTGCACAGTGAATTCATCGTATCTAAACACCTTCTTATTTCCACACCAGCTGAAATTATGTTCAACAGTCACCTGACCGTAATCAGACATGTAGGATCCGAAACACAAATGACTGGATAAAGATACAAGCAAACCTAATCATGCTGCAATCCTCAAACACCAGAAATCTGTTCAAGGCTGGTTACGAGTCTTCAGCAATTCTAATTGCGTATAATTTCGTGGGAGAAATATACACGTCATACGGAAAGGCGATTGGCAAGTACCACCAGCGAGCACTTGACAAAAAGGCGGAAAAGGGAACAAAGTCCACGTACCGCGGCCTTTGATAACAAATCATCATTGTCAATTACAAATATGATATTGTTAGCATTCAGACAAGTAGAAAGATGCGTACAATTGAAAAAGTCTGTTTCTGAGTACATAAAGAAATGGTGGTCACTTTGAATCTACCATATTGGCAACATCGTTGACTTAATGACACTTTTTATTATTACTACTTCCTTCCATCTCTTATCATTATTGTTCACTTATTTGAAATTTTCTTAAAATAATAACATTATCTGAATATGTCAATGGCAGAATTGGAAAGGCAAGATACGCCTTCATCAACCTGAAACCAGTTTGAAAGTCTTCTGCACTTTGACTCAGCATAAACTGCAAGATTCGGATTCTGTTGAACACAAGTGTGAAGATAGTCAGTCAGTGAGTCATGCTATACGGGTTAGAAACTTGGCCAGTTTCAAGAAAATGATTTCCAGCAGGCCACTGCAGACTTTTACCAACAGTTGGCACCTTCGCTGACTAGCTCCATACTGAAGATCCAAAGGGACACCAGCTGGTCGGCGAGAAAGAATAAGTCACAAGAATCCCTGCAGTGGAACGAACTGACAGGCGAGATCCGATTGCTCGATAAATGTGTAGGGGAAAATGGAGATGAATTGAGCATACATTGAGGAAACCGTCGAATGGCATGGCGTGGAATGAAGACCGTCACTCGATTGCGATCCTTCCACCTTCCGATCTATCTTTCTATCTCTCTCTCTCCCTATATATCTATCTATCTATCTTAACGTGACCTGCAAAACGCTCTAACCTGCTGTTTCGCATGGTTGACTCAATGTAGTTTATTCACTTTTCAGTCTTGTACCGCCAATGTAATCCCAATGATATCAACACCATCCAGTACCAATGGAATAAATCCTTCTCTTATCTAGAAAGCATCATTTCAACTACAGGTGGTGGGACGAATTAGGATGCCAAAACCAGAATCGGAGAAGGAAGACAAACTTTGATCACTTTGAAATTGGTTTGAAAATCTTTTGCACTAACTCAGCATGAAGAAGAAGATTCGAATTTTCAACACTCGAGTCAAGTTAGTCAATGGTTCTGTGTGGTTCGGAAACTCGGCCTGTTCCCGTAAGCATTCCCAACATACTGGTGCAGGTTTTCATTATTAGCTGCCACATTGCAACTCGAATTCGAGACCCTCCAGTTACAAGGCAAGATTGAATACCTTTCAGCTACTGCAACCCGACTGAATAGCCAGTTCATCAATTCTAAATTACAGCAATTCATGAATTTAGCGAAACTGCCAACAGCCAATATCATTGGCGGGAACTCTAACCTCACTACCGACTGGATGTACTCCACTGGTCACGACTTCTATCTAGAACTCCAGTCAGCTTCGTCCGGTAGCCATTCATTCAATAGCCAGCATCAACAAAATTACTAACCTCGCCTAGATTACTAGGTCACGAGTATTCCAGCCGGTTTCAAGCCCGGATAAAGAGGGAGGGTTGGGGCGTGGTGCTAGCAACTCCACCCCCAAAACTTAACCAATGCTACAAACTTCAACGCACAAACAGATTAAAAATTCTAAAAATACAAACAATGACCTTATTTTTCGCTGGAATCGAGGAAGTGAAATGACGCAGGCTGGTGAAAGCCTTCGGGAAGCCAGTCAGCCGATGTGCCTTCTTTCGATGAAAGCAAAAATAAGGATGGGGACGTGGAATATTCGTACAATGTACGAAACTGGAAAGGCTTCTCAGGTAGCCGCAGAAATGAGGAGATATAAAATAGAAGTGTTGGGAATCTGCGAGAGCAGATGGAACGGATGTGGAAGGAGCCAACTACCAACTGGGGAGACAATAATCTACTCCGGTCACCCAGAGGACGATCACGAGCACACCGAGGGAGTAGCCATCATGATGTCATCAACAGCAGCTAAAGCTCTCATGCAATGGGAACCAATCTCCTCCAGGATAATGACAGCCAAGTTCAACTCAAAAGGAAAGAAGGTTACAATCATTCAATGCTATGCGCCTACAAACGTCTCAGAACAAGAGAAGAAGGAGGATTTCTACAGTCAACTACAAACAGTAATGGACAACGTCCCAAAGAGCGATATCAAAATCCTGATGGGTGATATGAATGCGAAACTGGGAGGAGACAATACAGGAAGAGAACTCACCATGGGTCGCGAGGTCCTCGGTGAAATGAACGAAAATGGTGAACTCTTCTCAGACTTCTGCGCCTTCAATGATTTGGTGATTGGTGGCAGTGTGTTCAAACACAGGGATATACACAAGGCGACATGGATTTCACCAGATGGACACACCAAAACCAGATAGACTTCATTTCAATCTCAAGGAAGTGGAGACGGAGCCTACTGGACACAAGATCGAGGAGAGGAGAAGATGTGGGTTCAGACCACTATCTAGTACAAGGGACTTTCAAGGTGAAGCTAAAAGCCTCGATGATAGCTGGGGATAGGCCACAATGCAAGTTCAACACGCAAAAACTGAAGGACACAATCACACAGGACATTTTCACTGCAACTGTCAGAGCAAAGCAGGAAACACTACGTGGCATCACTGAGGAATCATCCGTGGAAGACCATTGGAACTCTCTGAAAGTGATTTTCAACGAAACGTGTTCAACGGTTTTAGGAAGAATGAAGAAACAAGACAAGGAATGGCTCTCAACGGACACTTGGAAGCTAATAGAGGAGAGCAGAATGGTGAAAGAGAAAATGATTCAATGCAAAGACGGAAAAGAGAAGGAGACGCTGAGTTCAACTTACACAGCACTGGACAAAGAAGTGAAGAAGAGTGCCAGGAAGGACAAAAGACAATTCTACGACAACCTGGCTACTGAAGCTGAGAAGGCAGCAGGCAAAAAGGACCTGAGGACATTATATCAGATAACCAAGTCTCTATCCGGGAAGAGATCAATACAAGGGAAACCTATAAAAGACAGCCAAGGGAACCCAATTACCAAGGAAGAAAGACAGATTAAACAATGGGCGGACCACTTCAAAGGACTCTTGAACCGACCACCACCTGCAACCCGTCAGGAAATAACAACAACAGCACGTACACAACTGCAAGTTGACACCAATCCTCCAACGAAAGCTGAAGTCTTGAATGCAATCAAGCTTCTGAAGGCTGGAAAAGCAGCTGGACCAGATAGAATACCTCCTGAAGCACTGAAAGCGGACCCAGAGCCAACAGCAGATATGCTGACTCCATTATTGCAAAAGATCTGGAAAGAGGGAAAGGTGCCTACTGACTGGAGGAAAGGTTACCTCGTGAAACTACCAAAGAAGGGCGACCTAGGACTCTGCAAGAACTGGCGAGGAATCATGCTCCTGTCGACGCCAAGTAAAATTCTGAGTCGCATCATGCTGGAGAGAATAAAGGACGCACTGGATACAGAACTCCGACCAGAACAAGCTGGATTCAGGAAAGGCAAATCATGTTCTGACCAAATTGCAACTGTACGCATCAGCATCGAACAAAGCATGGAATCGCAATCAAACCTCTACCTCAACGAGAGGAACCTAGAAGACCTGGATTTCGCGCGTGGATGATTTATGCCTGATGTCACACAAAATCGAAGACTTACAAGCGAAAACCGACAAACTGGTCGAAGAAGCAGCCAAAGACAGGACTCCAGGTGAACATAGACAAGACGGAGGTTATGAAAATAACCAACCAACAACAGCAGCAACATCCAGTGCCAATCACCATCAACGGGAAGGATTTGAAAGAGGTTACTTCTTTCACTTATCTAGGGAGCATTGTCTCAACCACAGGAGGAACGGACGAGGATGTCAAATCGAGAATCGGGAAGGCGAGAAACACATTCATCAACCTGAAACCAATCTGGAAATCTTCGTCACTCAGTATCAACAACAAAATTCGGATTTTCAATACAAACGTCAAGTCAATTTTGCTTTACGGATCAGAAACTTGGCGGGTCACCAAGAATATTTTCAACAGGTTGCAGACCTTTATCAACAACTGTCTTCGCTCCATACTGAAGATTAGATGGCCAGAAAGAATCACAAACAAGAAGCTATGGGAACAAACGAAACAGGAACCAATCGCCCAACAAATATGCAGGAGGAAGTGGAGATGGATTGGACACTCGCTGAGGAGGCCGTTGAGTGACATCGCGCGTCAAGCCCTCGAGTGGAACCCGAAAGGGAAGCGGCGAGTGGGACGTCCAAGGGTGACATGGAGGAGATCGTGTGAGGAGGAGTTGAAACAGTATGGACTAACATGGATGCAAGTGAAAAGTACAGCAGAGGACAGAAGCAAGTGGAGACGTGCAGTTGAAGCCCTATGTTCCACTAGGAACCCAAGGCAACAATAATGATAACAAAATTACAGGTTTCGAGAGTGAGTGTTGTCGATAAACGTTAGCACTTTGAATCCCTATCTCATGTTTCCCCTTCTTTTTTCCTTTGTTTCACTGACAAACGTTCATTTCAGACATTTTAGGTCTTCGTGACCTTTCTTATTACTTCTTTTACTTTGTGGGATTTTATTATTTTTGTTTAAAAAAAATAATAATAAGCGGATGACTAAATTACTCCTTTTTATTCAGCTGGTGAACTATACTCTACCACAATGCTGAAATTGAAACTTCTTTTATGAAACTGATTGAAAGGAGCATTCATATAACATAAATATTGAAAATTTACCAAGTCTTCATCAGGTGACTCTGTTGGTGTCATTTCAGCGTCTATAAAGCAAATAAACAATAGCAGTCATCATTAGAATAATTACTGAGGTGAATAATGACGCGTGTAACTTGTTTCAAAATGTCATTCAACAACTTAAATCATCCCAGGCTTATGTTACTGTTTAACTCCAATCAGCTTATTCCTGTCATTGTGATAAACGGCACGTTCACGTTTTCAATGTAATTTATTCTTTTCTGCTGTTCTGGTTGTAGTCAATTAAGAAGGATCCTGGAAATAATTGAAGGTGAGCTCATATTGTTCATCGGGTACATTTGTTGTTCTCGCTTTGTTCGACTTCAGTTATGATGTAGTGATGAGTTCATATAGCATCGTCTCTGCAGACATTTCTCACTCATACATATTGTTTTCGCAAATACAATCATGGCAAACACAAGCACTTCTCATAAAGAGGATTGATCACCAGTTGACATCCGATAGATAAACATTTGGGAAATCAGCAGGCCCTACTGGACAGCTGTTCCCTCATCATAGTTTCTCACTCTTCAGCATTACACACCCACCGGGATTTGAACCCGACACCTTTCAGTTACCCGGGGAGCTCGTTGACCATTCAGCCACTTCTTATTAAATTTCATCACCTTTTATCAATCTGAAACATCTACTCGATTCACAGGGACTTGTGTTGACAGTTAAGAATCTGTTGCTTGCCACTTATGTCATGAAATCACTTGGTGAAATTATAACATTTCAGAGTTAAAACCAATCCCATGTGATCAGTTAAAAGTCCGTCTAAATGAAGAATATCCCTTTCAATCAATTCTCTTCAGAATCTCCAATTATCATCAATTTGTGTCAAATAAAATCGGATTCTTTAGGGAGTTCGGTTGCTTTGATCAAAGAGAGTTGATATTTGTTGATATCTGTTATAATATGTAACACAGAGAAGAATCCTGTCAGTTTCATCAGCTAAGAATGGTGTACCATGCAGAACAATTTGGAAATTGTGAAGATGCGCATACACTACACTCACCAAAATCACTAGATGATCTGAATTTTGAGAAAGAATTACTTCTCATACCGCATAAACAAAGGTGATGAAGATATCCGACTGCGCCAGTGATTCTGCTATCATTGCACTCAAGTACGGAAGCTGAAATTAAGTCGAATGTTAAATACTCCGGAGTGACTATTTCCTCTGATCTTTCCTTATCTTCACAGATCATGTTAGTTTCTTGAAAGATATTTCGTAAAATTTTATACGTAGAGTAGTTGACACAATCTGGTACCACTCAGTGTTTTCTCTCTCATTTCCTTAATTCTTGTATTCTACTTGTCCTTCTTCATTCCTACAACGTAATCATGCGCGAGCTACTTAAGAATGACTTTGTCACACTTCGAAGAGCGCTGAAAGCTGTCAGTAGGACGGTTGGAGTGTCATTATACTATCCTGTTAATACTCTTGTGGATAGACACACGGACTCATGCAAGAAATCAGTAAATATTAACCTGTCAGACACTGAGCTCTCTGTCTCCGTCCCTGCACAACTCTACATATTCTCATCTCATCAGATAGGACTAGGAGCAAATATAGAATACTGCATGCTTGGATGACTAATTGTGAAATCTCTGCTATTCCCTATTTCGCATACATAACATTGTGATGCGAAAAGTGTGTAAGGCGTAACACTACAAACTTACTGAGAAACACTAAGTAAACAGCCCCTTTCTCGTCTTCCATTCATTATCATGCTGTTGTTAATATTCTCACTTGATCCAACGTTATATTCATGTTCATATTGAACAATAGTTTCAATGTGAATGGCCCATTTTATTTACTATTACAGTTATAATGGGAAAATTAGATCCAGTGATGTGCTACATGCCGAAAGTTCTATTTTTTTGCCAAAAGTACTGTTTGGAATAAAACTATTACGACGATTATTATTAACACACATCAGACTCTCGCATGGGAAGCAACGAGTTGGACATCCAACGATATATGACATAGACAAATGAGAACATGTGTACAGGAAACAAAAGTGTGTGAGCGGTTGACGAGTCGACTTTACAACGATGTCAGAAACACTGAGAACAATGTTGATCTGTCCATTTATGCTTCACATAGAAGTCAAAGAGGAAATACTGATAATAATTTTAATGAATACGTGTAATTACAGAATCACTTACATGCAATAGAGATACAAATAACACTCAGTAGAATAATAACACGCAATGTTACACTGTATCGTGGAAACATGACAGCTAGAATTGTTGGTTATTGGTACATGCAGTGAAAAATATATTCACTAGAGATGATACTCTGTTGATAAAACTGATTTGTCAATGAATAGCGTCCATGCATCAGTATTTAATGCGTAAATTTTTCATTGTTTTCAATTCTGTGTGAATGTGCCACCAATGATAAACATTGGTTTACAACAATTGAAACTGAACACATTTTGTATGGTGTGAATGAAGTGGAATCGAAATTTTACAGAAAAGTTACAATGACTGATTAAAGCTTGTTCACTATTATTATTATTATTATTACCTATTGAGGTAAGGACAGTGTTAAAATGTACAGGAATATGTCCAAAATGAAAACTTCTTCAAACATTTATACGCCCATTATCAATTTCAGCAAACAAAGAAGGGACAAAATACGAAAAAAAAACACTCACAGAAAAGGTGTTTTGATCAGATTTGACTCTGTGAGCTGAGTCTGACTGCGTGGAACGCTGATTAGCTCAAACTGAAACCAGTGAAACGACCATCCTGTTATGTTCATAACTCTTCTTTCTGACTGGCTGGCAAGTACAAATGGTTGATGTGGGTGGCATACCGCTGCTCATCTCAATTATTCAGTATTCTGTAGTTTTATGCGGTAATTCGATTTACATTTGCAGGCAAGATTCCAAATGAACTCAATTGTAAGGCAGATGACACTAACTTGATGTGTTTTATCCGATTGTTTTTGAAGACGAGTTAGGCAACGAAATACGTGTTTTCGTGGGTAATTTCTTATCAGGCTTTACAGTTACACAATAATATTTTAGTACCAAGTGACTATAAAGTTCGCAGTGGACATATATTGATGATTATTTTATCCTCCATAAAAACCAAATCGATACCGACGCCAATCTCAAAATTCTCAGTTTGAATCACCTTTAAATTGAGTTCACAAACGAACCAGATAATGACAATGCTTCACCAATTTTTGATATCCTGATGACGAGAAACTAAGATGGCAGTATTAGTCAGTGGTCCCCGTCAGATGGTTCTAAGCTTAACGCCTCAAATGTGGTTAGTCTCACTTTTAGGCGCCAGCGACATTTACATGAACTGGTGAGTTCGCACGGTTAAAACCAAATCGAGGGTCAAATACTTTGAACTATCCAATTCTTCTGGTCTTCCCTGGTCTACACCCATCAAATCAGTTTCCAGGAAGATATTTCATTTCACTTTATATGCTAGGAAGCTATGATAATCTGGTATCATTCTATCTCTATGGTTTCCATGTGTTGCGCTTTGTATTCTGCTTATAATTCTTGACCGATCCATTTAATCTTCCCCGGGCTAATTAGGAACGATTTATTACACTTCGGAGGGCACAAAACGCCGTCAGTAGGAGGAGTGGAGTGTTGCTGAATAAACTCGTTGATACTACTGTAGAAAGACACAAAAATCATATTCTGGTATGTTCAGCTTCTTTCATTCATCCCATATTTAGTGAATCTAAGTTCAGTTAGTTGTCATGAAGTAATTGTAATGCCTAATAAGAACCTACTAGACAAAACCGAGTGTTTGATTGCTCAAATCGCATTCTACATTTATCACAATTGGGAATATTTAAACTGTCTCATTGTGGTAATATATTCCAAATTAATTCACACATAATAACTCAGTGGGAGATGGAGTTCATGTGACTGTGAATCTGGAAAAAGGAACAAGATGAAAAAGGTGTGCCTGATTGCGAGACAAATTGAAAACAGTTTGGTGGACTAGACACTTGGATCTATTGGAAACAGTCACATTCTCGTATGTTCAAGTGCTTTGATTCAATCCGTATTTAGTAAATCTGAGTTCACTTAGTTGTCAGTGTAATCGAGAGAAGAGGCTAAGGACAAATACTCGCGCTGGTGATGACAATGGTCAGTGCCAGTTGCGTGATATAATGAATCGGCAGAAGTTGGAATTCATGGACTGACCACTGAATCGGGTCCCAGTGTTTGATTGGTCAACAAGCGCAGTTTGCAACCAGAAAGCCTTGGGTTCGAACACATGGCGATGAGTGCCCATTGATGAAGTCTCCGCAAACGGGCTGACGAAACAGCGGTCCAACACTTCCAGTTCTCTCATTCGTTCTCTAACCGATTTCAACTCATAAGGAAATCCTGTAACTAATCGAATTCCCGCAAACCAACAATTAAATATTGAGCGTTCATTATTATTATTATGGTTGTTGTTGTTCTATTTGGTTCGGAGAGGAACACTGAATTCGACTGCACTCCACTACTTTGTCCTATTCTTAATGGTCCTAATGAGCCGCCTTTACGATTGCCCATAATCTCTCTCATCGCATAGTAGGTGTAAATAATGAAATCGAGCAAATAAGAAAAAACATCACTGACAGATAACTACTCACACAAATCTAAAGAAAATGTTTCAAGCCCCAGAATTAGTCATGCAAGTAATAAATTTTTAGGTAGTAGGAAAAATTGATATCAATATGTTTGTAGACAAGAAGAATTTCTTCTCGACGAAGTCATCAAGCAGGCTCGAGGAACAAATTAGCAAGATAACAAGGGGGATTCGAATGTGATAATAACAAAATAAGTTGAAAGTTCGCATAATAAAAGTATAAGAGTGCAAATAGGCAATAAAACAGGAAGTTTGAATGAGAAACTTGGTTGAATAATCCCTACTGACTGTTTATGATGGCCATAGCGAGAACAAAGGCTTGGTGCATAACGTTTGCTTGAACATTGAGATCTCTTGTGACTCGAATACGCTTATATGCCGGGATCTTACGCGGTTTAAGAGGGTTGATCGGATCAGTGCATTGAAGTAGCGGTTAACCAATTAGGTTTATTAACCAAAATACACATGTGACTCTTTAATAATAACTTTATTTCAATCTCTACTTGTATTCTTACTAATGTGATCAGAGACGAGAAACAGTTCTCAAAGTTTCTTATCCATTCACTGTAAATACAGGCTGGTTGGTGACTTCGTCAAAAAGGAAATTTTCCTCGCTGCAACAATGTTGTTTTTAATTTCTCCGATGATCTAATCTGTGTATTCCGCGATATTATTTAATTCAAAGTCTTGATAATTCTAGGAATATGGGTTAGGATCATTGAAAGTAGACTGTATTATTCGGTAGACGACAATCGTTGAAAGAGAAATGCAGGCACTGAAAATGGGAATTTCCAATTTCATTGGAAATGTCTGTTGCTTTTGCCTCTCTTACGTTTCTTTTCTTCTAGGATAATAAATACTTCTCTTCACCACTTGATTTGTCGCGTCGCTACTGGAGATTCTCGCAGCGAATATAACACATAACAAGACACTCGTAAATAACCTTGTGTAGCAAACTCCACACTCTTTCTTTTCATCATAGCATCTATGATGGGGCCACTTCGACGTTCTTGATGCTACTCAATCCTGTCGTGTCTCTGTGGTGACGTCATTTTACCAGGATATCCGTCACTGGAGTGTGGAGTTTGCTACACAAGGTTATTTACGAGTGTCTTGTTATGTGTTATATTCGCTGCGAGAATCTCCAGTAGCGACGCGACAAATCAAGTGGTGAAGAGAAGTATTTATTATCCTAGAAGAAAAGAAACGTAAGAGAGGCAAAAGCAACAGACATTTCCAATGAAATTGGAAATTCCCATTTTCAGTGCCTGCATTTCTCTTTCAACGATTGTCGTCTACCGAATAATACAGTCTACTTTCAATGATCCTAACCCATATTCCTAGAATTATCAAGACTTTGAATTAAATAATATCGCGGAATACACAGATTAGATCATCGGAGAAATTAAAAACAACATTGTTGCAGCGAGGAAAATTTCCTTTTTGACGAAGTCACCAACCAGCCTGTATTTACAGTGAATGGATAAGAAACTTTGAGAACTGTTTCTCGTCTCTGATCACATTAGTAAGAATACAAGTAGAGATTGAAATAAAGTTATTATTAAAGAGTCACATGTGTATTTTGGTTAATAAACCTAATTGGTTAACCGCTACTTCAATGCACTGATCCGATCAACCCTCTTAAACCGCGTAAGATCCCGGCATATAAGCGTATTCGAGTCACAAGAGATCTCAATGTTCAAGCAAACGTTATGCACCAAGCCTTTGTTCTCGCTATGGCCATCATAAACAGTCAGTAGGGATTATTCAACCAAGTTTCTCACTCAAACTTCCTGTTTTATTGCCTATTTGCACTCTTATACTTTTATTATGCGAACTTTCAACTTATTTTGTTATTATCACATTCGAATCCCCCTTGTTATCTTGCTAATTTGTTCCTCGAGCCTGCTTGATGACTTCGTCGAGAAGAAATTCTTCTTGTCTACAAACATATTGATATCAATTTTTCCTACTACCTAAAAATTTATTACTCGCATGACTAATTCTGGGGCTTGAAACATTTTCTTTAAATTTGTGTGAGTAGTTATCTGTCAGTGATGTTTTTTCTTATTTGCTCGATTTCATTATTTACACCTTCTATGCGATGAGAGAGATTATGGGCAATCGTAAAGGCGGCTCATTAGGACCATTAAGAATAGGACAAAGTAGTGGAGTGCAGTCGAATTCAGTGTTCCTCTCCGAACCAAATAGAACAACAACAACCATAATAATAATAATGAACGCTCAATATTTAATTGTTGGTTTGCGGGAATTCGATTAGTTACAGGATTTCCTTATGAGTTGAAATCGGTTAGAGAACGAATGAGGGAACTGGAAGTGTTGGACCGCTGTTTCGTCAGCCCGTTTGCGGAGACTTCATCAATGGGCACTCATCACCATGTGTTCGAACCCAAGGCTTTCTGGTTGCAAACTGCGCTTGTTGACCAATCAAACACTGGGACCCGATTCACTGGTCAGTCCAATTATTCCAACTTCTGCCGATTCATTATATCACGCAACTGGCACTGACCATTGTCATCACCAGCGCGAGTATTTGTCCTTAGCCTCTTCTCTCGATTACACTGACAACTAAGTGAACTCAGATTTACTAAATACGGATTGAATCAAAGCACTTGAACATACGAGAATGTGACTGTTTCCAATAGATCCAAGTGTCTAATCCACCAAACTGTTTTCAATTTGTCTCGCAATCAGGCACACCTTTTTCATCTTGTTCCTTTTTCCAGATTCACAGTCACATGAACTCCATCTCCCACTGAGTTAATATGTGTGAATTAATTTGGAATATATTACCACAATGAGACAGTTTAAATATTCCCAATTGTGATAAATGTAGAATGCGATTTGAGCAATCAAACACTCGGTTTTGTCTAGTAGGTTCTTATTAGGCATTACAATTACTTCATGACAACTAACTGAACTTAGATTCACTAAATATGGGATGAATGAAAGAAGCTGAACATACCAGAATATCATGACTCATGATTGGACAAAGTTTAATAACATGAGTTCTTCCTTTTATATATAAACCTCTGTTTATTTTAATTCGATTAATTTCCCTGAAGAAGTTCCGATCAGATTGCCGAACGAAACGTTGGAATTAAGCATTTCAATTTCGCTGAGATAATACAAATATAAATTTATAAATGTCTACTTCTCACTCAGCGCTCAATTATTTTGCAACTATCCGTTCAAATCTTGATCACAGTTATTATGAATTAGTGTCATCTGCCTTACAACTGAGTTCATTTGGAATCTTGCCTGCAAATGTAAATCAAATTACCGCATAAAACTACAGAATACTGAATAATTGAGATGAGCAGCTGAATGTCACCCACATCAACCATTTGTACTTGCCAGCCAGTCAGATAGAAGAGTTATGAACATAACAGGATGGTCGTTTCACTGGTTTCAGGTTGAGCTAATCAGCATTCCAGCCAGTCAGACTCAGCTCACAGAGTCAAATCCAATCCAAACACCTTTTCCGTCGATTGATATTCACACTATTGGATTTGTTGTAATTTCGTAATCATTTCAAATGTAAGAATGTCGTCACCGACCGAATACTTTATGGTTGTATTCCCTATTGATATATGCTGTAACTAAGTTGAGAAGCCTTCCTCAGTTGATCGAATGACTGGAACGACTTTGTAAACATATGAAGCCATGGAAACCTGTATCACATTTAGTATGAACCCCTGCCGAGTAAACATTTTCATGCTCACACTACATCTGGAAATTGTTCACATTTCACATACATCAAGACATGATGATTAATAATGGAGTCAATGAGACACGCTTTATCCTTAACCGCAATTCGTCAGGTGGATGTAATTGACAGTTACTGTGAGTGATCAATTTTCTCAAAATAACACGAACCGAGCATCCATCGGTTTACATGCCAGAGTGTTATACACTTGTCAACGTGGACGACATAACCCACCATCTGCGCAGTGGATAGCAGCAATTGTTATGTAATTTCCGTTGATTGATTATATTGTACCACAGTGTCTAGTATGTGTTGACCTTTCGAAATGTTTATTCTAGATCCCACCGTTAGTCACCATCCATTAAAGAAGATAAAATTGAATACTTTGTAAACCATGATGAATTCATATTGAGCTTCGAACTTCTTGTGTAGGTTGGATACATTTTTTGTGGTAGTCTCGCTAGCAACCCCACCTAAACCCTCCATCCTCTCCTGAGATAAGGTCTGGCTAGATGACTAGTGAACTCGTAAACTAACTGGGTAAATCGTATGCACAGGAAATGAAGGCCCATGAACAATTGTGTAGCCAGCTGAAGAGGGATGAAAAGAAATGAACCTGGGAGATATGTACTGTTGGAGCCCTGTGTCCCTCTCTAAATTTGAGGGACTTATAATAAAAATATAATATCAAACCTTATCATTTTCTGCAAGGGAGAAGCAACAGGTTGGCGATAGAAGCATCAAAGACGGGTGAACATCGAGAAAACAGAGGTGATGAAGACTTCTGGCTAACGGCAACAACAAGAGACAACAACCAGCCAGCACAGATGGGAGTTGTCCGAAAGGAGCAATCTCCTCCAACTACCTACCAACGATGAGGATATCAAAGCAGCAACGATCGGGAAAGCAAAGCTAGCTTTCATTTCTCTCACTATGCCACATATGTGAAAATATTGATTCGAAGGGAATAAACATTGGGGCACCAACAGATTATTCGAAGCAACTCCTGCTTTGAATCCCATTAAATATCTGATTTTCTTCTACAATGAAATATTGACACGCGTTCACATGATTGATTGGTTTCGTGAAGAAAATGAAATTGAAAGTTCAGCCGCGAGAACTGGAGCATCAGCCACAACGACGAAATCAAAAACATGTCAAGTAATTGCTTGTGTATGGTGCATAGGCCTAGCACGGCCATCAACAAAAGCATTTCTAAAAGACTTTAGACTTCTTGAAAAGATAGGCGACATCATTTTGTGCTCAAGATATGTTTGCATCTGAGTGAAAGTATGTTTCCATCGGGTCAAGCTTACTTCTTCATTGTGACACATGAGCTGTAGGATGCAAATCAGAATAACTGATAGATTGTTGGGAATACGAAATGTATTTAACCATAAGATATGTGAGGCGATGGTGTGTGCTTAGCTAGCTTCAGTGCATTCACCTGCGAACGATCTAAACACTACAGAGTGTCATTTGGCTTGTATGCTTGTTTGCATACCTTCAGTAAACGAATTAAATAGCAATGCTTAGCAGATAGTGTTGAATGATTCAATGGCGTGGACTGACAATTCTGTTGAGTGAGGTAGAGTGGACTCTGAATGTGATCTATCCGAAATGCATTGTTCATTCCTTTTCCATCTCTCCTCTGTCATTCTTTCTCTGACGATGGGATTTGCTCTACCTAGAACTAGTAGACAGTATCAATTGTGTTTGTTAATTCCTAATGATGACTTTGTTGGCTATCCAAATCTTGTTCACTTATTGAATTTATGCTCAATTTGATGTACAGTAACGAATTTCCTTTAGTTGGAGATCATCTGCCAATCATGCCTCATTGATGTATCCGTCACTGTTGAACATTGTTTATTCGTATCCCAGTCCTCTGTGTCTGGCATTCGCGCACTGTTTAAGTCTACGCTTGAGTCGCCTTTGGTACCGCTTTGCTGTTTTATCTGACTGACGCACATTGATTGTGCTTCTGACTGAATTCAGTCATAGAACCCCACAATTGAGGTTTGTTTATAATATTTCATACTTTGTGTTGAATATAGTACCATATTTCAGACAAATTCTGTGATTCGGGATTTCACGTTTCAGTCAACGTGTGGTTTCATTATTCGATTGATTATGGTCCCAATTACTTCTGCAGGTGAATTGGAAATGGATTGAAGCTACACCTGAACAGATATTCAGGTAACATCCTACAACAAGCAATTGACCGGAATTTGAATTCTGTGGGATGAACGAGTTTGGCGTCCAAATATGACATGATGGAGATCATGTTAAGTGGAAATGGAATCTTGAAAGGTGGTCATAGGGCCTGCTGAAATTTGAGCAGGGAAGGCAGTGGAACAGGAGTGACCTCTTGGAATTCAATACTATACTCAGAATGCAAGGAGTGAGTAGTAATAATATTGATATCAGCAGAGTTGAGAGTTGTGCAGTTGAATGGACTTAATCCTTTGTGGATAACACAAGTGAATATGATGAATGTTGTTAAAGATGTCTGATAAGACTGAATCGGAATATGAACAAGAAGATCATGAATCGTTGTGCGTTGATTGTATACGACTGAGGTTGTGTAATGGTCTGAAATATGAAGTGTAGCTAACAATCGATGACATATGTGACAGGGACTGATTAATCAAGCGCTTTTCACATCGAAGCCAATAGTTTTGTTCTCATATTAACTCGCAGCTTCATATAACTCTGCACGTCTTCCTCTTGTTCAAGATTAAGGTAGATAAGTGACAGGGGAATCACTGTCCACTATGTAGAACCCTATGCAATATTCTGGTGACAGAATCGCAGTCACATATCCTTTGGAACAGTCACTACCCCTCAGTGGGTAGAATCACATTTCTGCAAGTAATGTTGGTATGGTCATCAAACTTCAGTATCTGAGATTCTTTCATCATTCCTCATCACTACACGAGAACTGTGTTCACCAAAGCAAACATAATATCTGATACTGAGGGTATGACAGAATTCCACCGAGTACACATGTAGAAGTGTTGTGACTGGAGGAGAATGCTGAAAATACGATGTGGAATGACTTGAGATTAAACGATTTATTTATACGTGGGTAAGAGGTCAGCTCAGCGGTAGGGTGCTCGTCGACCACGCAAGTGGTCCAGGGTTTGCTCCCTGACCGACGCACACTTGTACCTCGCTAAGACAGTAGTGACAGTGGTAAAGGGGAAATGTTGGGCTTGAGGCTAGCAACCCCATCCTGGAAAAATAATCTTCACCGCTACAGAAAGTTCAAACTTCTAGCTCGAAGCCCTTTGCACCGCTTTGAAATTAGAGGAA